>PVJD01002035.1:0-76766 GCA_004026545.1 Mormoops blainvillei
GGTCAGACTTGGGTGTGAGGCTCCTGCTGGCTTCCTCACTGAGGGCCGGTCTGTCCCAGGCTTCAGCGAGGGCCTGGCGGGAGGGCTGCCGGGCTGCCGGCCCCCCGGGAGCAGAGACGGGCTGTGACGGAGCTCGCTGGGCCCAGAGCCTCTGATTGCTGGGCGCCGGCCAGCTCGGCGGGCAGGACGGGACTGCAGCCCTGGTGGAGTGTCCTGTTCCTCTGGGGGTTGTTTTTTTCCATTGCAACGGAGTCAGCTTCCCTCCTCCTTGCGGGGCTGGGGCTGGGGCTGGCCGCTCCTGGCCTTGAGCTGCTGAGCTGGCCCCGGGAAAGTCTGACTAGCTCAGGCTGCCGGGAAGCATGGTGCTGGGCCACCCGCAGCAGCTGGCCCTGACCCCCGAGGTGACCTCAGAGGCGGGCCCCTGGCCATGCCCTGCTCTGAGTCTGGCCCCCCGATCCTGAAGCTCCAGCCGGTGCAGGCTCTGACCTCCAGTTCCCACCAGGGCCACCCAGGGAGAATGCCCAGCCTTTAGGGTCACCCCGACCTGGGTCCCCACCTCAAGGCTGTGGGGCCCGCCTGCTCTGCTCCCCTTTTCTGCCCATCCTGGCCCCTGAGCACAGGGCAGTGCCCCAGCCCAGGAGAGTGGCAGAGGCAGGCCCAGGCCAGTCCACGCGGTGCAGAGCGAGGCCAGGCCAGGCCAGGCATCCCCTCCTGGACGTGGGGCGTACATGGCGCCTGAGCTCTCACTCTGCCTGGCCCAGCTCTGGGGTCCTCATGGTGGCAACAGGCACCTGGCTCCCCGTCGCTTGGTCCCAGTGCCCCTTACAGGCTCCGATCCTTGGGCTCCCTGGAGAAAGTGGACTTGTGTCCAGCCTCGGGCGTGGCAGGGCCCAGGCGCTTGGGGGACAACGGGAAGGGGACATCCACAGGCCTGGCGGGCAGGAGACCAGGGCGGACCCATAAGGACCACAGACCACCTCCAAGCCTGCTTCGGCCACCTGGGACCCTTGGGCCTCTGCCAGGCCTGTTTGGAGTGGTCAGGCTCCTGGCGGGACGCAGGGCCCACTCAGATGGAGCAAATAGGGGGCGGTGAATGGAGGCGACCACGGGGGTTGGGGCAGAGAGCTGCAACACCTGGAGCCGTGCCCGACCCCCCAGCTTGGCAGGGCCAGAAGAGGAAGCGGTGTGCACTGCACAACTTTTAATGAAACGTATTTCCAGCAAGTTCGCACACAGTGCTTCTCAGCGTTACGGCAGAGAAGCAGCACTTTCGTGGGTGTACGAGTGTGCAGTTGTTTGTCTGCCTGGGACCATCTCTCCCTGCCCTCACTCTTCCACTAGTTGCTTGGCCTTGAACACTGGCCCCTGTCCCACCCGTCCTTAGTGTTGGATTGAGGGGCCCAACTGGGTCCCTTGAGTCCTCGGTGCTTTCTCTGGGATGTTGCACGTACTAGTTCATCTGTAAATATCTGTGGAGTAAAATTCAATGAATAGCTAGATTAATACTTGCAGCAATGAAGGAAAAGTGTTAGTCTGACAGGTAAGGGAAAATAAAAGGGGAAAGCCGATAAAATCAGGTAGAGAGGCATGAAGGCGTTGCAGTGTGGGGCGGGCCGTGACAGAGCCACGCGCTCTGGGCAGCCTCGGAAGGACCCGAGGTGTCCTCGCTCCCGGAGACAGGCGGCCACCTCGGCCTCACTCCAGCCCCTCCTCTGCCTGCCCTGCCCCCTTTGTTCTAGCTCCCAGTCGTGCTCGCTCCTTCCCCGTGGTCTCAACGGGCCAGTGGTTTCTGCCGTTTGGCTCTTGCTCACGCTCTTCCCTCGGTGTGGAATCCCTGCCTTGTTGACTGTCTTCAAGAACAAGCCCAATGCCTTCCCTCATCCTCCCCTGGCCCCCGCTGCAGCGACCCATCGGCTTCCAGCCAGGCGCTGACCACAGGGCACTGCTGTGGCCTGACTGCGTTCTCCTCTCCCGTGGGCTCTTCCAGCGCAAGGGCACTGTTGAATTCTTCTTGTGGAAACTGAGCAAGTTTGTGGAATCAAGCTGATGCTTGGGTACTTAAAGTCTCCCAGAAATCTGGCCACTGAGGGAGTCAGTCCCCAAAGGTCTAATATCTTTGGCACTTTCTTTCAAAGGTTTGAGACATAAGACACATAGAGGCAGGGAACTGGCTTAGCCCATTTCGGAGGAATTTGTCCAAAGTTAGACCAAGAGGCCTTATAGGAAAGAGTTATATGCCCACAGAAGAAACTTCTAGGGCCACTAAATTGGTCATGCTGGAAGCCCAAAGCTATTCCTGTTAGCTTTGCTTTTCTCTCTCTCATTCCCTGGCTTTGAAAATAGTCCTTTTTTATCTTTTAATTTAAGATGGTTTCCAACCTTCAGGCTGTTGAGTTCAGCCTGTATTTTCTGAGCCTGAGCTCCCACTCAGGCCGTGCCGGGTGCTGAGCTCCCAGGTGTGTGAGGCCCACTTCTGGTGATGAGGCTGCTCCCCCTCGGGTGGGGGAGCTGGAAGCTGTGCCAGGAGGTGGGGGATGAGCACAGAGATGAGTCCAGGGTGGCCCCAAAGGCCGGGGTGCCTGGGCCACGTCTGGGAGCTGGAGAAGGCAGCGTGAGCATGTGCAGGACGCAGGGCTCTCTGGACTCAAGGGGACGAGGGCTCAGATCCCGGCTCTCCCACCCATGGGCGGGTTGGGGCAGCCGCTCTCCTCTCCATACCTTGATGTTGTCACATGGAAAGAGTGAGAATGTGGCGGAGTGCCTAGTCCAGAGCCTGGTGCCAGGCAGGGCTGGGGACTCGGGGCTGTGCTTATCACGACACTGTCAGGACGGCGTCACTGCGAGGTAGTGGGGACTGGAGATGGAGGCCCCACGCTCAGCTTGTCTCCACAGCCTGCTCGAGACCTTCCTCTCCCACCATCACTGCCCCTCCACCGGGGAGCCCAGCCCTGCTCCCAGGCCTCTGGGGCAGGAGCCAGCCTGCTCGTCCAGCGTGTGTGGCCCCAAGGAGAGGGGCAGTGTCTGAGGCATGTCCACCCTTTGTGCTCTCTGCTGCTCCGGTTTCAGGGGGACCTGAGAGGGAACCGGTGTCAGGGGGCCTCAGGGAGGCTGAGGAAGAGGCCAAAGCTGGAGAAGTTTCTGAAGACAGGCTCGGTGTCTCGCTGGTGTGGCAAGTGCTGCAGCCGAGGTTTTCCCACCGACGAGCCACCTGCAACCTGCGCTCCACTCGGCCCTGACACACCCGCTCCAGGCCCTGTCCTGCCCGCTCCCCAGCCCTCGCAGGGCTCCGACCCAGCCGGGGAGCGCGGCCCGCCCGCTGCCCCAGGCCCCGGGACCCCGGCCGGCAACCAGGGCGCACACTGTGGCTGCTCCCGCCGTCCACACCGGGGCCCCAGGGACCGGCCTTCCCAAGACAGACCTCTGAGGGCGGCTGTTGGCGATGGGGAAACTTTTTTACAGATGGAAGCACTAATTAAGATATTTGAATGTCTTCCATATTCCTCATTCTTTGTTCTTTTCCTTTATGTAACAGAGAAGATCCTGCCTAGCCCATTACCAGCTGGCCTAGTAAACATCTAGGGACTATAAGGATATTTTATTTTAATTGCCTGAGCCTCAGGCTTCTGGAACCGAGCTGGTGGGGGAAGGGCTCAGAAACGAGGCTGCAAAGACAGGCTCTCGGAGAAACGGTCACTGGGAAGCGAGCGGTCTGATTATTTTGATTGTCTGAGCGGCTTAGGGCTCTGCCCCGGACCCAGGAAAGACTGAGACCAGTTTGGAGGGACAGATGGGCGGGGCCTGAGCCGCTGCCCGGCTGACGGGAAGGCAGGTTCAAGCCAATTAAACACATTTCTCCTCAATAAATGTGGCAAAACTGCGTGAAAATGTGTCTTATTTTGTAAGTTCCATGAATCAAAGGCTGGCAGGAGGCCCGACAGGCAGGGACTGTTTGCTCTGTGACAGACGTGCACAGGCTCCTGGCTGCAGCTCCGGGTCTGACTCTGACTGGGCACACGCCCGCTTTCTACAGTGGGGCTCGGGGCCCACTGGGGAGCAGGGGCAAGCAGTGGGTGCTGACCAGCAGGCTGGCGGGAGAAGGGCAGGGTGCTGGCAGTGGCTGGGGCTCTGGGGCGTGGTCGGATGTGGCACACGCCAGGGGAGGGCTCGTAGTGCTCCCCCTGGGCCCAGGGCTGGCCCCGCAAATGGGCAAATGGGCCTGAGGGACCGACTTTCCCAGAGTGGGCTGAGGTGGGCCCCCAGGGTCCCAGCGAGGCGGCGGGAGCTCTGTGGCCCCCTAGTGGGCGCTCCAGGCCAGACACCAGGGTAGAGGAGCCATGCCTGGCGGCAGCCTGCTCAACCCAAGGGACAACCCAAGGGACTAGGGAGACAAGGCCACCCAGCTTTCCCAGTTTCAGCAGCAGGGCACGCCCCACGACTTGGATATTTCTGGTGCTTCAGCCAGCACGCCTGGCATGTTCTGAAGTGTGCACCCCAGGGATGTCACTGCCCAGTGGAGGGCCGGAAGCAGTGTCCCCTGGGGACCTCCCCGGCACCCCCTCCAGCCTGCCGTGAGCACTCCCTGGAGAAACTCTTGGGCCTCCTCAACACACTCCGTGCAGCCCTGCAGCTCTAGGAGGCAGGAGTGGCTGGGACCTCTCCCACGTAGCCCCGGGGTGGGTGCTGGCCGCCCTGGGAGTGGGGTCGGGAGCAGGGTGACAGGTGGGGCTGAGGAAGCAGGACAGAGAGGAGGCTGCTGTGCGGGAGAGGTCAGAGGCGTGGTCCTACTGCAATCCGTCCTGCTCGGCCCCCAGCCCTCAGGTGGCACTGCCCCTGGCTCAGTTGGAAGAGCGAGCACCTGCTTGGCCTCATTCAACACTGGGACCCACGATCGACACTGATTCTCTGCCCTTAACCACAATGTGCGTTTACGGCTGAGCAAAATCCATTAGCGCCAAGTGCTTCCTGGGCCGAGGAAGCAGACATGTTGAGCTGGCGGGGGCGGGGCCAGGGGCACACCTGTCCTGGTGGTTCTAACGAGCTGTGACAGCCACTCAGGACTGGCGATTTAGCAGAGGGTGCCTGCATATTCTCAATGGAGACTTTGCTGCCAAAGTTTTGAACCCACAGGCCCAGACATTTCACGGGAAGCGACTAGCAAAACAGGTCTTGTCTTTTGCAAGTCTAAACTGAGATTTGGGGGCAAAATCCTCCCATGGAGGAGGCGCCACTGCCCTAGGTCCGCCCAACTCTTGGTTGGGAAGGAGCCGGCAAGGTGGGTGAGATGCGGGCCAGGCTGGGGGCTGCCATTCCCTCGGGACAAGGTGGGGCTGCAGGACTTGGGCAGGGGCACGGGAAGTGGCTCCCCGCGCCCAGACGAGCCTGACTGGCCAGCCAGGTTGGGAATCTGGGCAGAAGGATGCGAGGTTGTGTTAGCTCGTTCTCAGACATCCATCCCTAGTGGGCTTGCTGGGGGGAGTGAGTCAGTGACGGGAGAGCTGGGAGCTGCTGGATCAAGGGCTCCCATGCCATCAGCAAGGGTGGGTCCCCCGGCCCTTCGCAGCCCCTGTCCTCGCGGCAGCTTCCTCCACAGCCACGTGCTCCCACGCAGAACGTCTGCAGCTCTGTGTCCTTCCCAGGCTCGCGCATCCCAGTGGGTGGGCAAGGCTTCTTGCCTAGAAATTCCCAGAAAATGTCCCAGCCACAAGACTCATCTCCTGAGGGGCCACTGGGGGCCAGGGGCAGTCACACTGGTGACTGTCCTGTGGAAGTCAAGGGGCCATGGACACCGTAGATGCAACCCAAAGTCACCCTTGAGCGGAGACATGAAAAGCCCTCCAGAGCATCTGGCCCCTCACTGAAGCTCACCGCGGCCGAGGGGGCCCTCATGGTAACCAGGCGTGCAGGGAGAGGGCGCTCTTTCCGGAAGACAGGCAGCCACATTCCCACGCTGGTGGCTCCCTACCCTGGGGCCGCACGGTCAGGTGTCCCTGGATCGAGAGTCCTGAAGGTGCCCGCCTGCCTGTAGGTGTGTGGAGGGGTGACAGCAGGTCTGCAACCCCAGACACACCTGTGCCCTCACCTGTCAGCTCACTGACGCCCCTCTCCTCCCTCAGCGTCCCTGAGACAGCATTCTGTTGTATGTCTCTCAACTCTGGTGACTGCCTTTTCCTGGTCTCCCTTTCTGCCTCGTCTCCTTCATGTAGCCTTGAACTGAGCCCTCGGTCCTTCCCTTTCTCCTTCTCGCGCTAAACTGTCCCTGGGCAGAGCTGTCCAACATGGTAGGCCCTCTACTCTGCCTTGGGCTTTGGATCTGCTCACTTGGCACCCTCAGCGTGGGCTTGCCTTCCCTCCCCCTGTCCCCTGAGTGAGGTAAGCAAATCCAGCAGTTGCTCCCCCTGGAGGCCTGGCCCAGGCCCACACCAGCCATCCCCCGGGACCCGGATGGGGACTGTCCCCGACCCGGGGCTCACTGCTGCAGTGTCCCGAGGCTTTGCAGAGGTGTGGCCCCAAGCAGACTTGTCCTGGGACAGAGCTTGCCAGGGTGTGACCCCTGGCTCCTACGACCTGCCCCAGCACCTCCAGCAGGCGCCGAGCAGGGGCTTCTGGGTGCACAGAGCCGGGACAGGAACAGGAGTCCAAAGGACTTGGGGCTCCTTGGGAGCCAGGCAAGGAGACACAGACCTTGCAGTGCTGGCTCCTTCCCT
Source organism: Mormoops blainvillei (assembly GCA_004026545.1). Lineage (NCBI taxonomy): Eukaryota > Metazoa > Chordata > Mammalia > Chiroptera > Mormoopidae > Mormoops > Mormoops blainvillei. The sequence goes on from PVJD01002035.1 coordinate 6,705, forward strand.
TGGCCTCGTCACAGGGGCCGCGTGGGTAGGCCAGGGAGAGCTCCTGGGCTCCAGCCCAGTAACTGCCCGCATCCGAACAACCCCACGTCCTGTTGCTTTTAGCTCTCGGATGGGTCTCGGATCCATCGTTTATCCTCCTCTCCACTACGACCTGCTGGGCCAAGTCCGCCTCGGTCATTCCTGGACTCTGCCGTGGCCTCTGACGCGCCTCCTGCGCCCTCTGCGCTCTGCTTTCCCCTCCGCAGGGCGCGGAGCCGGCTCCCAGTGGGTCAGCACCTGCGTCGTAGAGCGACGAGGCTGTCTCCCGCTCCCACGGGGCCCAGTGGACGAGCTTTGCCTCTGAGCGCGGGCCGCAGGCCCCGGACGGTGGGGCAATTGCTGCTCTGTTTGGCTTCCTGGTGTCAGAAATAACAATAAACGGAACCGCTTTCAAATGGAGCCAGAGCCGCCATCCCGGAGGAGCTGCCTTGCCGTCTATGCCTCAGATCTCTGACAAAATAACCTTTGTTCGGGGCCTAAGCCCCACTGCGTCCCAGAGAGCTGCTCGCCGAGCTAACGGCAAACAGGTCCGACCCTGTCTGTCTTCCAGCTCTGCACGTCTGTCGTTCTGAGGAGGCTGTGTGGATGGAATCAGAGAACGTGCACTCTTTGGGACTGACTCTTTTCCCACTTGGCCTGATTCCCTTGTATCAACAGTTCATTCCTTTTCGTTGCCGGGCAGTGTTCCATTGTATGAATAGACCAGAGTTTGTCCGACCATTACGAATAAAGGTCCAATGGATTTTTTATATACAGGTTTTGGTGAGAGTGTCAGTTTTTGTTTCTCTGGGGTTAAGTGTCCGAGTGTGAGGGTTGTGGGCTAAGTACACAGTTACTTTTACAAGAAACCCAAAAACGGTTTCGCAACATGGCTGCACCATTTACATTCTCCCCAGCAACGGAGAAGAGGCCCCGTTCCTTGGCATTCTTGCTAGCATTTGCTGTCATCAGTACTTTTTATGATAGTTGTTTTAATAGGTGTGCAGTAACACTTCATTCTGGTTTTAAAATGCATTTCCCTAATGGCTAACAGCGTTGAACACTTTTTCATGGGCTCTGTCTTAGGTGAAATATCTGCTCATGTCTTTTGTTCATTTTGTAATTGGTTGTGTGTGTTTCTTTTTATGGTTCAGTATTTTTATTGTAGTAAACTATATGTAACCAGTGCACTTTTCCTTTTCCTTTACTATTTCTCTCAGTAATGACAGAAGACAGCACATGCTAGAAGTCTGTGCACCATGCCACTCCAGGGGCCAGTCAGGGCGAGCGTTGAAAGCAGGTATAACAACTCCCAATTCTCGGAGTTTAGAAACAAGAAACATGTATTTCTTGCTCACACAAAGCCCAAAGTGTGTTGGGCAGTTCTTTTCGGCAGCTTTCGCCAAAGCAGCAGCTGTGGAACCTGGGAACCGCCATCCGAGGCTCCACCAGATGGCTGACAGGGCCTCCAAAGTGACCAGGAGAGTGAGAGACGGAGGGAGACACACAGGAGGCTTTCCTGTTTGAGGTGCGGCTCTGGAGATGCTGTGCGCTCCTCCTGCCGGCACATTATCGTCCGGAGTTCTGCCACATGGTCGCAACCCAACTCCAAGGGAGACTGGGCTGTGGTCTTCCATGTGTCCATGAAGGGGTGGTCGATCAGGCGGGCGAGCGCCGGCCACATCCCGGTCACTGTTGAGGCATGAGATGTGGCACACCTTGCTTGTTCAGGTGAGGCCCTGCCACAGGCCTAGGTGCCCAGGGCATCGCCTTTGGGTGCAGTTGTTTTTATTGCGGCAGTTACTGCAGGTCACACTAGTCTCCAGGGACCATGACGGGCCCCCAGAAGGGTCTTTATTTGGACCAAATAAAGTGTGGGACAGATGGTAATTGATGTCACTGTCTCCTTCCCTCCCTCCGTCCCTCCCTCCCTCCCTTCCTCCCTTCCTTCCTTCCTCCCTTCCCTCCTCCCTCCTTTCCTTCCTTCCTCTGCATCCAATAAAGAACCTAAAAAATGAGTCTGTTACTAAGAACACGTGGTGCAATATTGGCCCACATGTGTGGAGTCAGAAGGGTTGAGGCAGGCTGGACGCACCCCATTTGAGTCTCTAGCTCAATTTGCAAACTGGTAGCATATGAGTCTCATCCAGTTAACAAACGTGCTTTATTTGGCCTGTATGTTATTTTTTAAAAGTCAAATGTATTTAGGTATAACTGTAAGTGCACAGTTTGACAACTATGTGTATATACGTCAAAAGCCAAGATATCACAAAACTAGAACCGCCCATGAAATAGTGCTTACGTAGGAGTTTCTGTGCATACGAGGTCAGAGCAGCTTGCAGGCGGGGCCGTCGGAGCCGCTGGGCAGTGAGGCTCAGAGGGGGCCAGTGACGCGACAGCTCACCCAGTGAAGACACTGGAGCTGATTACTCTTCAAGATGGCTGGTTCTAGTGTTAGTTCTCCCAGGCACCGGGCATTGGTCAACAGTGGTTACCTCTTGCCTATGGGTGGGCTGCGGAACTTTCGTTTATCATTTTCAGAGGCACTTACAAGAAGTGATCCAAGTTACGTTTTGCTTATTTTGCAGAATAAGGTAGATTGTTTCACTTATGTGGCTCAGATGGTTCTGTTGGCTCAGGGAATTTTCAAGTTGCTCCCCATTTTGCATTTCACTTTCACAACATGCATAAATGTAAATACACGCGCGCGCGCGCACACACACACACAAACCCCTATGTAATCGCCACCTCAATCAAGACAGAGAACGAACGTTCCCATGCTCCCAGGAAATTCCCAGGGAGCCCAGTTAGACGCCCTTCCTCCTGGCCCGGCCAGCACCCCTCTGACCTCCACCGCGGAGCAGCGAGGCTGTCCTAGAGTTTCCGCCGTGAACCACGGGGGCGCTCTGCGGGGCCTGCCTTCCCTCACTCAGCAGCGCGTCGCGCGGGGGCACGTATACCAGCGTGCGCTTCGCTCCGTGGCCGAAGTGCTCTTCCATCGTGTGAATGCACTGTAATTACCTATTTACTTGATGGTAGACATTTGGAGTGTTTCCCGTTTGGGGCTATTATAAATAAAGTTGTTATAAAACTTCTGGCGCAAGTCTTTTTATGGACGTAGACTTTCATTATTCTTGGTTAAATACCTGGGGGTGGAATGCTGGGGGATGGGTTCAGCTTCCTGAGAAACCAGCGAATCCTTCCCCCAAGTGGGCGCGCCACTTTCAGCTCTCCACAGGAGTGCGTGACAGGGCAATTGCTTCATCTCCCTTCCAACGTTCGTGATTGCCGCGCTTTTGTTTTTGTGCTTAGTTTCAGCTGTTCTAGTGGGTGTGTGCTAATATCGCATTGCTATTTTAATTTTCATTTCAGTGATGAGGATGTTGAGCAATCTTTTAATGTGCTTACTGGCAATTTGTTTATGTTCTTTCACGGAATGTCCTTTCAGGTCTTCTGCCCATTTACAAATTGGTAACCTTTGTAAACAGGGTTGCTGGTCTCCTTAAGTTGGGAGAGTTCTGTGTGCATTCTGATAGAAGTCCTTTATCAAGTAAGTGCATTGCAAATACTTTCTCCTTATCTGTCACATTCCCTTTTATTTCATCAATGGTCTCTTTTGGAAAGGTGGTTTTTAACTTTTATAAATCAATTAAAAATTATATCTGTAGTGCTTATTATATTCTACCTAAGAAATCTTTAATTATCTTAAGGTCATGAAGATTTCCACCAATGTTTTCTTCTCGAAGTTTTGTAGTTTCATTTTTTTAATTGATAGAATTCAAAATTAATAATGACTTAGTAATTTCTTTTCTTGCAATATGGACCTGCTGATGAGAAAAATGGGATTTTATTTTTGGAGGGAATCATATTTTCACTTAATTGGGGTTCAAAGTTATGTTTCTTATCATCAAAATCTGTTGCAAATGTGGATTGGTAATGATATTTTATGTGTTGCATTTTGAAAATGTCTTTCACATAGGTACTGCTGAATATTGATACAATCTATGAGCACATGATTTTTTCCCATTTAATTTTTTATTGATATGAGTCATGTGACATAAAACTCACTGTTTTAAAGTGTACAAGTCAGTGACTTTCGTGTATTCACTATGTTTTACTGTTGTCCCCACTATTTAATTCTGGAACCCTTTCCTCACCCCAGGAGAGAAACTGTTCTCAGCAGCGAGTCCCAATTTCCCCTCTGCTCATCTCTTGGCGACCACTAACGTGCTGTCTTTTTCAATGGATTCGCCTGTTCTGGGCATTTCATGTGCACAAACTCATACAGTACGTAGCGTTCGATGCCTGGTTTCTTTCATTTAGCACACTGTTTTCAAGGTCCATGCATGTTGCAGCATGTAAAAATACTTCACTCCTCTTGACGGCTGAAAAATAACCCATTGTACGGACATGACCTGTGTCACCGCCTCAGGTGCTGGGCACGTTGAGCTGTTTCCATTTTTGGTCTATTGTGAGTAGTGCCGCTATGAACATTCATGTACAAGTTTTTGTGAGGACGTGTTTTCATTTTCTTTGGTCTCCTCCTAAGAGTAGGATGGCTGAGACACATGGCAACCCGTGTCCAACTGAGGAGCCACCAGCTGTTCTCCACAGCAGCCGAATGATTATGTTCCCGCCAGCAGCACGCAGGGGTTCCCCGTCTCCACATCCTCCCCAGCGTTGGCTATTTCTCTCCCTGCCTCCCTCCTTCTTCCCTCCCTCCTTCCCTCCCTTCCTTCTTTCCTTCCTCTCCCTCCCTCCCTCCCTCCCTCCTTCCTTTCTTCCTTCCTTTCTGTTTTTCTTTTATAGTCATCTTAGTGGCTGTGAGATTGTGTCTTGGCAGTTTGATTTGCATTTTCCTAATTACTAATGATGCTAAACGTCATTTCATGTTTTTATTGGCCACTTATATATCTTCTCATAATTTAGTGTTCATATCCATTATCCAGCTCATTAATTATTTGTGTTTTGTATGTGGTAAGAGTTCAGATCCTTATTCCCCACCCGTAGATCTATTTGAACTAGCACCATTTGTGGGAAAGACTTCTTCAGTGGCGTCTGGGGACCAGAGTAAGGGCATCCCCACCCCAGGAACCTTGAATCTTACTTTACAGGGCAAAGAGGAACTGAGGTACCAGATGGAATTAAGGCTGCTGAAAATCCAGGCCAATTAACGGAAACAACAAAATCATTGTTATTTTTGTTATTTTAAGTTAGTAATTTTGGGGATTGGTTATGAAGCAATAGGATACTGAAAAGCAGGGCTATTCGCATTTTCTCTTTTTTTTCTTGTGTCACTTACGGTGACTTGTACGTTTCGAGGAATTTGTCCATTTCATGTCAGCTGTTGAGTTGAAAGTTGTTTTTCATATTTCCTTTTTCTTTTAATATCTGTAGGGTCTATAGTGATATCTTCCCTTGTATTTCGGATGTTTTGTAATTTGCTCTTTTTTTCTGATCAGTCTTGCTTGTTTTTTCCATCAATTAATCTTCAAATAGCTATCTTTTGGCTTTGTTATTTTTCTCTGTGTGTTTTATTTCTTATTAAATTTATTGGGGTGACATTGGTTAATAGGACCACATAGGGTTCAAGTGTCTGTGTTTATGATACATGATCTACATATACGAGTATGTTCCTACCACCCACAGTCAAATCACCTTCTGTCACCGTATGTTTGTCCCCCTTTTCCCTTTAATACCTCCCACCCTTTTCCCTCTGGTAACCAATATACTGTTGTCTGTACTTATGAGTTTCAGTTTTATATCCCACATATGAGGGAAATCACATGGCTCTTAGCTTTTTCTGATAGTTTTTTCTGACTGACTTATTTCGTTTAGCATAATATTCTCCAAGTCCATCCATGCCGTGGCGTACAGCAGTATTTCATCTTTTCTTATGGTTGAATAGTTCCTCATAGTATGTATGTACTACATCTTCTTTATCCAATTCTCGATCAAATGACACCTCAGTTGGCTCCATGACTTGGCGACCATGAATTATACTGCAATGAACATAGGGGTGCATATATCTTTGCAAATAATTTTTTTCATGTTTTTCAGGTAGATTCCCAGGAGAGGGATTGGTAGGTCATATGGTAACTCTATTAATTTTTTGAGGAACCCTCATACCGTGTTCCACAGTGGCTGTACCAGTTCACATTCCCACCCACAGTGAATGAGAGTTCTTTTTCTCCACACCCTCTCCAGCACTTGTTATTACTTGTCTTTTGGTAACAGCCATTCCAACAGCTGTGAGGTGGTATCTCATGGTAGCTTTGATTTGTAGTTCCCTGATAGCTAGGGAAGTTGAACATCTTTTCATATCTCTGTTGGCCATTTGTATGTCTTCTTGGGAGAAGCGTCTGTTCGGGTCCTCTGCCCATTTTTTAATTGGATTGTTTGTTTGGTGTTGAGTTGTATGTGTTCTTTGTATATTTTGGAGATTAACCCCTTGTTGGAGCTGGTGTTTGCAAATACTGCCTTCCATGTGGTTTCTTTTGCTGTGCAGAAGATTTTTAGTTTGATATAGTCCCATTCATTTATTTTTGCTTTTATCTCCCTTGCCTTAGGGGTCAAATTTATAAAATGTTCTCTATACCAAGGTTCATTACTTTAGTACCTATATTTTCTTCTATGTAATTTATTGTTTTAGATCTTATATTTAAATCTTTGATCCATTTTGAATTAGTTTTTGTACTTGGGGACAAACTGTAATCTAGTTTCATTCTTTTTATGTGGCTTTCCAGTTTCCCTAGTACTATTTATTGAAGAAGATTTCTTTTCTTCATTGTGTGTTTTTGGCTCCTTAAAAATTATTTGCCCATATGCTTGTGACTTTATTTCTGGGCTCTCAATTCTGTTCCATTTATCTGTGTGTCTGTTTTTCTGCCAATACTATGGTGTTTTGATTATCGTAGCTCTGCAGTATAATTTGAAATCAGGTAGTGTGATACCTCTGGCTTTATTCTTTTTTCTCAGGATTGCTTTGGCTTTTGGGGTTCTTTTGTGGTTCCATACAAATCTAATAATGTTTTGTCTATTTCTTTTTAAAAATGACTGAAATTGTGATGGGGATTGCATTAAATCTGTATGTCGCTTTGGGTAATATGGTCATTTTAACTATGTTGATCCTTCCAATCCATGAACATGGAATATCTTTCCATTTCATTGTGTCTTTTTCAACATCTTTTAAACCTTTTTATTTATTGACTTTAAGTGGGGCAGGGGGAGAGACATCAATTTATTATTCCACTTACTTATGCATTCATTAGTTAATTCTTTGTGCCCACAACCTTAGTGTATCAGGATGATGCTCTAGCCAACGGAGCTACCAGACCAGAGCCTTCAATCTCTTTTAGCAATGCTTTGTAGTTTTCAGCATATAGGTCCTTCACATCCTTTGCTAAGTCTATTCCTAGGGCCCTGGCCAGGAGAAAAGTAAGGGAAAGCTAGGGTTCTAAGTTTGCGTGCTTCTCATTTCAGGGCTCGCCATTTCCTCCCTTAACCATTTACCTTTAGTCTCTTTAGTATTTTCTATAGTGCTGGTCTGCTGACCACCAATTCTTTCAACTTTTGTTCATCTGAAATGTCTTTTTTTTTTTTTATCCTCACCTAAGGACATTTTTTCTTTTTCTTTTTTTTAGAGAGAGGGGAAGAGAGAAACATCAATGTCAGAGAAAAACGTCAATCGATTGCCTCTCATACATTCTGACCAGGGATGAATCTGCAGCCGGGGCCTGTGCCCTGACCAGGAATTGGACCCATGGCCTTTCAGCCTATGGGATGATGCTCCAACCCACTGAGCCACACCAGCCAGAGCGCACCCTCATTTATAAGGATTTTTTTTTGATATAAAATTCTTAGATTACAGTTTTTCTGTCTTCTTAACCTATAATCTTCTAGTCTCTATTGTTTCTAATGAGAAGACTACTGTCATTTGTGTCATTGTTCCCCTGTATTTACCCTGTCACTTCGCTCTGGTTGCTTTGAAAATTTTTTGTCATCTTTGGTTTTCAGCAGTTTTATTACAATGTGCTTATTTGTAGTTTTCATTGTATTTATCTTTCTTGGGGTTTATTTATTTTCCTGGATTGGCAAGTTGATGTTTTTCACTACATTTGGGAAAATTTCAACCATTTTTCTTTCCCAAAATTGTTCCTTTCACATTTTCTCTTTGCTTTCCTCTGAGACTTGGATTAGACATAATGTCCCACAGGTCACTGACAATCTGTTCATATTTTAAAACTTAGTTTTTAATTTATTTTCTTCAAAGTGAAAAATGTTTTGAACCTGTCTCTAGTTCATGGACTCTTTCACTTGTTATCTTAAATTTGCTTGTGAGCCCGTCTAGCAAAATTTTGATTACTGGTTATTTCCTTTTCAGTTATAGCATTTCCATTTGTTTCTTTTAATAATTTCTATTTTTCTGCTGACATTTCTTCTCTGTTCACTCATTAGGACCACCTTTTCCTTTAAGTTATTTAACCTCTTTCTAACAGCTCTTTAAAGTCCTTGTATGCTGATTCTGTCACCTGGGTCATCTCAGGGTCTGTTTTTATCTACTTCTCTTTTTCTCGATTACGAGTCACAGCATCATCATCATTATTATTATTACTATTATTATTATTATTAGTTTGCTTCTTTGCATACCTAGTAATTTTTTACTGTGTCGTGCATGTTATAAAGTACACATTTTAAGATACTTGACTTCTTCTTTCTTCCTCCAAAGAGCTTTGTTCTGGCAGACCATTCCTTTCCTAGAAGCTCCCTTTGATCCCGCCAGGGCTTGCTTTGAGGCTTTTCTAGGGCAGGGTTGTTGCAGTTACCTACTGCTGTGTAACAAACTACTCCGCAACTTCGCACTTTAAAAGAACATAATTTATTATCAGACCACTTCTGAGGATCAGGAATCTGGGGGTGACTTGGCTGCATGGTTCTGGCTCAGGATCTTTCATGAGGCTGCAGCCAAGCTGTCATTTGGGGATGTCATCATCTAAGGCTCTACTGTAGCTGGAAAACACGCTCTCACATTCCCTCATGTGCTTGTGGGCAGACCCCTGCTCATTGCCAGCTACAGCAGAGGCCTGTACTCCCTTCACCTGGGTTTCTCCTTGTGGGGAATACAGAAGGGTATGGATACCAGGTACAGATCACTGGGGACCACCTGGGAGGCTGGCTGCCAGCTGCTGCAGGCGTCTAGAGCAGCATGTGCTCTAGGGAGGGACTCCTCCACCACGACACTGTTGACATTTTGGGCTGGAAATTCTTTGTTGTGGGGAACTGACTTGTGAACTCTTGGATGTTAAGCAGCATCCCCGGTCTCCGCCCACCAGATGGCAGTAGTACTTCCCATCATGGCAGTAAAACAAAGCCCTCGAATTTTGCCAATTTGGGGGGAGGGGCACAATTACCCTTCCTTTCCAATTAAAAACCACTTCTCCAGGATGCGGTTTCTGCTCGTGAGACGTGGGATCTATATTGTGTCTCGGATGAAGGTCTTAATGAGGTCTCTTCATCCTCTGGTTGGGCCTTAATTCCAGTGACTCTCACGCCATGTGACCTTTAACATCTGCTTTCACCAGTACGTTCCCTGCCTCCTGCTGGGTCTCTCAGTCTCGCTCTGCACCTGTGCAGCCCAGCTCTCAGCTAGAAGTTTGCAGAGCCCCCTCCACAATTCCCTCCTCTCGACTACTGATCCCTTTACCTTTTGGGGGCTTCAACAGCCCCGGACTCTGATCTCTGTCTGCCTGAGTCAGCGTTTGCACTCTCTCTGCCCTGCCGGCTGTTGTTCAACGCTGGACAGCACTCACCTGCTGTGTATCGTCCCGTTACATCTGTCTAAGGCAAAGGGACCGGTGTGATGCCGGTCGCTCCATCGCGGCTGTAAGTAGACATCCCTGCTATAGTGAGGTGCTTGTTGGTTTGTTCTTTAAGGGACTGGCATAAAGAAATCAGGTGATTTCACTTAAAAGCAGATCTCTCCACCGCTCTTGAAAGTCACGTCTGTCCACATGGGGCTGACAAACAGCAGTTTTGTCCAGACTGATGGCTGCCATTGGTCTTCACGCTCACGCTGCTGTCCTCCTCATTTCTGTGAACGCGAGTCCCCCTCTCTGCCCATGTCTCTTACAAAAATGGAAAGACATGCTGTGTTGGCAGGATGGTCTTTTTCACACGTGTCCAATCTTCCTTGTTTTGTCCATTTCAGCTGGTGGCCCTGTCCCCTGGCGTCTAGGGGCCTTGGGCGGGAGCAGATGAGGTCCAGAGAGAGAAAGCGTCCTGGCATCATCTGCCTTGTCCATGAATGAATCTCAGAGGCTGTTGGATCTGAGTCGGCACGCCGCCCGGGCGTTCACGGAGCCGGGTCAGCCACACGCCTTGACCAGGCAACCAAACGAGCTGGCGCCCCGAGGGCTGGCTCTGCTGTGCTGCCTGAACCCTGCCTGTCAGGGGTCATTCACTTTCCCAAGGGTTCCGGCAGGAAGACCCTTCAGCAGCAAGTTACGGAAAGAAAACTTAAAGAGGAGAGCGGACCCTGCTTCACACACACAGGGTCATCCTCTGATTCAGCTCCCACTGTACCCTGTCTAGGGGACCCGAAGGAGAAGGAACATCCTCAATCCTAAATGGAGACCATGTGGCTTATCCCCCAGGGGGACCCCTGCACAAATCAGACCAACCATCATCGGTCCGTGAAGGCAGGAGGAACTTTAAACTGTGCTCAAGGGGCATTTGCACAATCCCGCGCCCAGAAGGGCCGGCTGCGTAACAAATGAATCAGACCACATGTTATTCGAAAGGGAGTGGTGGGGTCTGTGGCCCATTAGAGAGCATATTCGCTGGCTGGGCAACCCGTTTCCAGATGTGTAAAACATGGAGCTGGTCCCATAAAGCCACACTTGGTCCACCTGTTGGGGGTCAGTGTACGTATTCTGCATATTCCGGCTCAGTGTCTTCGTTAGTTCTGTGAAACATCATTGCCAGCAGTCCCAGGGTTGCAGGGAGGCGGGAGCATCGGTTACCTCATGGCCATGGGCACAGTGTCAAGGAGCGTCGTTTCGGCAGCTCAGCCATTCCTGGACGGAGAGTTCAGCGTGAGCTCTGTGGTCTGGACTTGACAGCGGCTCCAAACTGCCCCGAGCTGCCCCAACAAGGGGCCCTGCCTCTCGCAGACTGCCTGTGCCCCGCAGCCTTGGGACCACACTCTTCTGAGAGCTTTTCTCTTTTGATTGGAGTTGTCTGGTGCTCAGCAAGTTCAGGGACTGTGGAGGGAGTGACAGATCCCCAGGGCCAGCGCTCAGCACCTACCGGACTCGTTCCCACCCCCGCATGGGGCACACGCCGCTGCTGCAGTGCAGGGTTCGCACAGGGAGGGACGGGGGCAGGCAATGGCCAAGCCGAGCCCTGGGGCCAGGAGAAGGGATCACACCACATCCCTACCCCAGCCCTGACCACAGGAGACCACCCTCCTCTGCCCTGGCACAGGGGCCCTGTACGCGCAGGCCCTCTCTTTCCCGCAGCCTCGCTTAGCTCCTCGCGCTCGAAGGCCTCGCAGTCCTGCAAGGGCTGCCGGGGGCTGGGAGGGAGCCCACCATCCAGGCTGGGTCCTTACCCTCCTCACCTGGCTGGTTACCTCACTGTGTCTCTTTTATTTCCTTAGGTTTTTCTGGGTGTTCAAAAGAAAAATGTGAACACTTGGTTTTTAAATGTTATATTTTGAAGAATGCTATTTTTATTTTCTTACTAGACTCAGAAAAACAGTCCAGTGTTTGCATGTGACTATCAAAAAACTAGGAATAGACAGAAACTTCCTTAACTTTGTAACTACTGAATTCAAATGCCTGCAGCAAACAGGGTAGTAGGTGACTACATTTTGGACATCGTCGCTCGGTGAGCAGGCTGGGCAATAAGGTCCACGCTGTCCCCATGGTTAACATCACACTGGGGTCTCGGGTAACGTTCTAAGGAACGGAAACGCCACCAGGCCTGTCAGGATCGGAAGGAAAAAGATGAAATTCTCAGTATGTGTCGATGGGAACATCACGCATATGCTAAATGCAAATGAATCAACAGAGAAAGGAACAGAACGAACAGGGGGCTGAAGCAACGTTTCTGTGTCCCCGGTCACTCCCAGACTCCGGCAGCCTCCGTCTCCATCAGCAGCGGCCTTCTGAAGGGCCAGCCCCGCAGCTCCGTGGAAGCCGGGGACGGTGGGTGCTGCGTGGGGCACCCAGAGAGGAAGCACTGTGCCCTTCCCCACACCCAGGCTTGTGCATTTCGTTCACTCAGCTGTTTCTGAGTTATGTCCTTTGTAATAACCGAGTCAGCACACCAAAGGCAAAGCCTTCAAATACCCTTCTGAAAAATGGAGCTCTTTTTTTATTGATTCAGTTTTGGAGTATAAAATACAGAAGACTCCCTGGTTCAAACATGGTTTTGTAAGAGAATCAGTACATGCAAAACTATTGAAATTCAAAATATTTAAGCAACGGCAGAACTTACAGGGTTCTGTTCAAACAATCCCCAAACAGCTAGCTTATGTGCTCATTCTTTGTGGGGCTTATCAAATGATAAAACATTGATAACCTAGTGAATTAGTTTTACTGAAAAATGAAATGAAGAACTATAGACGTAGAAAATGTACTATGAAAATGTTGACATTCAAAAATACCATAAAATGTGTTATAGGAACAAATTCTTTATGAAAAGTGACCAAGAAACTGAGAAACTGCCACCATCTGCTATAGCAAAACAGCACGCTGAAGTCAGTCTGACAAAGAATGCATAGCACTGCTCTGTAGAAAAATGGAAACTTCTAGTAAAGGACATGAAAAGAGACGTTACTAAATGGAGTGATTACATGTGCTGAGTCTCCCAGATTCCCCCGCGTTAAATGCAGTCTGGATCAAGGTTCCAGCAGGAATTGTTGGAAATCAACAAGCTCACTGTGGAATGTATGGGGAAGGGTTAAGGTATGAGAAGAGGCCCCCTTTCCATGAGACGCCACCTGTGTCGCACACAGAGTCCCCAGGTACACTGTGTCTGTTTTGAGCTTTCCATTTCATGCTATTGATATGTCAGCCATGCTATTGAGGTGCTAGCCTACCCCGGACCAGGACCACGACCTGCGATGCGCCCTGACACCTACGTGGTCCAGGCTCGTATAGTCGGAGTGTGCTCAGTACAGTCACTGGGAGCGGCTGCGCAGCATGCGCCCTTCGACGCAGGAATGCCTGAGGAGCTCTCACAGGGCGCCTTGAAGGGTCCTGCCTGCTTCTTACAGGTCAGGCGTCATTCTGATCGGGAACGCAGGGGACAGCTCTGGGGCCACTGCCACAGGCACGTCACAGGTGCAATGAGGCAGCTGCAAACTGCAGTGTACGTGACGCAGCAGGAAGACTCCCTGGGTGAGTTGTGCTTACAGGTCCACGGGCAGAGCTCGAAGCAGTGTCGAAAGAGGAACGGGGGAACAGGATGGGGTCTCAGCCCAAAACTGTGTTTGTGAGGTGACCACCACACACAGCCCAGCCTGCGTGTGTCACTGGGAAGCGTGCAGGTATGAAGTCGGATCTGCGTGTTGGAGAATGTGCCCTGAGGGAGGCCACGGGAGTGAGCAGACGGAGAGAAGGGAAGAAGGAAGGGTGCGCACCGACCCGTGTTAACAGAGCTGTGGGCGGAGGCACGTGACCTAAGCCCAGGTCTCTGCAGGGGAGGCCTAAGGCAACAAAGAAGTGGAGAGTCAAGCCGGGTCGGGGTTTTAATCAAATTCACAAGCCATTTGTTCCTATGTGGAGGAACCATCAAATAAATGTAGATGGGAAAACTGGATTTCAATCTGGGGAAAAGGAACTCTTCATCCAGTCCTATACCACACATCGTGATGGATCCCCCATGATTTAAAATGTAAGTTCGAAAAGCAAAATGAAGTAGTTCCATGTTGTCTCAACTCTGGAAGAAGGAAGATGATGAGTGACGATGGTAATAACGTGGAAATGTAACTTGCACCTGTAAGGAGCAGGTGCGACCTAACCTACACAGGGGCTCTCGGCCCTCAGCAACTTCCCACTCCACAGGCGGTGCTCTTGACCAGGGAGGCTGTACCTTGTCTGAAATCATGGAGCAAGGGGTTGACCGGCTTGGAATTCAGGCCATGTGCCTGAGAGCGCGTACCCTGAACCAGTAGTGTGACCGAGGTCGGGAGTGGGATACCACCAAGGCAGGCAGCGGCCACAGACAGGAAATAGTGGGTTCCACACAGATGATGGGGAAACTGAATCTCAACGTGGGGGGCTCTAATCCTCAGGACGAGGTGTCCAAAGCAGGAGGAAGGACTTTAAAAGGGAACCACAGCAGTAAACCAGTGTCTTGAGAAGCGATTCACTTTGAAAGTCATTAAAGAAATGCCAGGCAGTGATGTGTTAGCACTTGACACAGTTGTTAATTTATTTTGGAGGAGGGGTGGGGAGGGGAGGTGGAGGGGCCGGGAGGGGAGAAGTTGTTGTTTATTGCCTAAAACTCCGTGCTGGGGAGAGTGTGGGGGAGACTCTCATGCACAGTGATGTCGAGTTGTGTCCCTCACGGAGTTGATGTTTCTGGAAGGATCCCTGCTAGTCTCTTGTCAGCCTCAGTGATCTCAGGTTCCTGGGGTAGAAAGTCCCTCTATGCCAGGGAGGCTCCGGAAGATGGTGCTCTGCTTCTGGGGGGGGGCCATGTGTGCTGGGCAGCGGAACCCGCCACAGCTGTTTAGCAGGTGGGCCACGCCCCATCCTGGGCAGTCCTCCCAGTGGCCACTGCTTCTGGTCCTCTACCAGGTCCAGCTCTTCACATGCAGAACCCCTGTGAGCCCCTCGTCCTCTTGGGGTGGGGGTTCCAGGCTCCCCACATCTGGTCCTCAGGGACACCCTGCATCCTTGGCCCTGAGGGACGTGGGGAGGCGGGCTCTGTGCAGCACCCCCCTCAATCGCTTCCGCGACCATGACTCCACCAGCACTGGCTCCCACAGGGGGATCGGACCACAGTCCTCGGCATCCAAGTGTCCCCTCGAAAGCCCCTTCGCTAGACTAGAAGTGATGGCAACAGCACCCCGCACCAACCCCCGCACACATAGCATGACAACGCTCCTTTCCAATAAGTGCGCCCCCAACTCTCCCTTCTTCAAAGTCCTTTCTCGGCCCCTTTATGTTCTCCCAGCTGGCAAGGAGCTCAGTAGGAACGGGCATGCAGACTGATTTGGGGTGCTCGCCGACGTTTGAATTCCATATGGATTGTGTGTGGGACAGACTGTTAACTGGGTTTATGCATCTGAGCACTAGAGCACGTGGGCACGCCTTGGGAAGATCCGGGGTGTGCAAAGGGGCCTCTGAGGTGGCCTCCAACCTGAGCGTTCCAGGAAGCAGGCAGAACAGCAGGGTGGGGTGGGGCAGCAAAGAGGGCATCTGCCCAACGACTCCAGGGCAAGGGTCAGGGAATAGGTGCCCTCGGACAGTGCGGTTTCAGGCCCATGCCCAGGGCTGGGCTGCAGGTCCCGCAGGAATCTGCATTCTAAGTGGCAGAAAATTCCATTTGCATTGGCTTAAACTCTAAAGGGAATTTATGGGCTCACGTTACTGACAAGCCTAGAGAATACGGGCTTCAGGGGAGGCTTGACCCAGCCACTCCATGAGGTCACTGGAAACAGTTCCAGTCTCCTGGGATTCTCTCGGGTCTGCTGCCTCCAAGTGCCGATTCTTCCTCAGCATGGCTCCCACCATGGAAGTAGGCAGCTGCAGCAGCTCCCAACCACCCCCTCTTTCACCTCTTTCTCCTCCTGAGGCACCCAAGGGAGAGAGGGACATTCCAACCCAGAAACCCCGGGGTGCACTCTGATTTGACCCACTAACACCGCTGGGCTAATCCCTGGGACCAGAGCATGCAGTGTGCTGGTCGTCTTAGTTCTCAGTTCCCGCTTTGTCCTGGTAGGGGTAGATGGGGCAAGGCGACCAGCAGCGTGAAGGGCAGAGGGCACGGTGGAGTCCCACCCGCACTGTGGGAGTGTGGTTTCACACAGCATCGCCTCACCTCCCCCTTCTACAGGCAGGTAGGGCACTGGTTTGCCTAAGGTTGCACCAGGAGTTGGTGGATATAGACCCACGTCTGCACACCTGGCCACTCTGTTGTCTCTACTGTCCCCTGATGGGCACACGACAGCCCACTCACCTGTCAGGGGCACGGAGGTCCACAGGCTGGGGCATGCATCATCCGGGCTTGAAGAACAGGAGGGTACGTGGGGCTGGGGTTGGTGGTGTGGACAGAAAGGGTGGTCCACGCTGGATAATAGGCCTTAGAGGTCAGGCTAAGGCAGCCGCCTCTTATCTTGTAGGACGCAGGGAGCAGTGGGCAGGTTTTCCACGAGAAGGTGAAGGGATCAGTCCTGGGTTTTGGAGAGGGCACCTCAAAAAGCATCCTGGGAGGATGGACGAAAGACAGGCGGGTGCTGAAGGTGCCAGACAGGAGGACTATGGAGGCCCGTGGGAATATGTGTGTAGCGGGTTCTGTCACAGCCAGTGCCTCCAATCTGCCTGAGCTCGGGGAAGGCTGAGCCTTTGCCTGCCGGGCTCTGCGGGCACGTTCGCCACATGGTCCCTGACGTTTCACACACCATCGTGCCTGAAGCGACGCATGTCCTCTGCCCCAGATCAGGAGGTCTCCTCCGCCCCTCCACGTTCTGGGTGCTGGGCCTGCTGTCAGTCTCCTCTGCACACTGCTGCCGGCCTGCCGAGAGGAAGAGAAGTTTTCCCCAGTGACGTGGGGTCGAGGGTGTTTTTTCCCGGAACAATGGAGAACTGTGGTCAAATTTAGGACGATCAGTCCCTCTCCTGAATTCCTGACAAAACCCTCCAGGTTGGGTTCAAACCCCTTTGCTGGCTGAGCCCTTCCTTCTCCACCGCCTCTCAGGCAGGCCTGTTGCTCTGTGACGAGCTGCGACTCTCTGTGACACTCTGTGACAGCGCCCTCCCTCATGTCAATGACCAGGTGGCATCTTTAAGGCTCGGGGACAGGAGCACGCAGGCAGCTTTTCAGAGTGGCTTTAAAAGCCACCTGGCCCTCCGGGAACCTAGTTGATCTTTGGAGAGGAAGGGGGGCACTGGGTAGATGAGTAGGAACGGGGGACTCTCCCCTCCTCCAGCGAGCCTGCTTCTGGAAGGGCCTCTGTAGCCTGAGAGGGGGCCCTGCCTGAGAGCACCAGGCTGGCCCAGGCTGGCTCTGCCTGAGGGAGCAGCACCCCCAACCCCGCCTCCCCTGCCTCCCGCAACACGTGACTGCCAGGGGCCCCAGCCTGGTGCTGAGTGTGGAGCTCCAACCCTGTGCAGGAGAGCGAGGCACTGGTCCTCCGCCGCCCCCGCGTCCAGGGAGCTTTGGGTAGGACCTGCCAGGGTGCTGGTCTTTCTGGGAGGACGGCCCACACCCTCCCTCCAGCTTGGGCGCACATCCAACCCTGTGGCAGGGTGGGCAGTGTGTTTGAGTAGCAGCTCCGCTCCGCTCCAGAGGCAGGCAGCTTCCCAGAGGCAAAAAGTGGGCAGGGCAGGGCTGCATCTCGCTGTCCCCCACCGCTGTGTCCAAGTTCCTCAGCTTGTGTCTGGGACTGTCCTCACCGCTTCCCAGATCCCTTCCACGTGGAGGACGGCAGGGAACCCCAGATCCCTGGTATCAGGATCAACCTCCACCGACATCGACTGCTACTAGGGTGGGCAGGGCCTGGGCCGGGGGCTTTAGATTACATACTTGACGTTCTCATAATAACCCCGCACAGGGACGAATCTTCCCATAGGTACAACCATCACCTTTTTTTAATATGAAAAATCGAAGGCTCAGAGACCAAACGGGACCCGAAGAGGCCAGGGAAACAGCCCCCATGGTCAAAGCTAAGTCCTGGACCGCCTGGGTTCTTTTCTTCCACAGATGCTGCTGCCCACGGACAAGACCAAACGGGAAAGGTTCTTGGAAATCAAACAACAAATTGTAAATAAAAGAAAGGGAAAACAAACGAGCCTGGTGAAGTGAGTTGATGGTGTCCACGATACAAGGCTGAGATAAAATAGGAGAAGAACAATAAAGATTTTTTTAAAGTTTAAAAGTACAGCAGTAAATAGCATTAGCTAATGGAACAAACGAGACCGAAGAAATAGTAAAGCAGGGTAATTAAACATGTGTGGCTCGGGATGTGCAGGATGGCAGGGGCCGAATGAGCTCAGGGTGGTCTCCGGCCACCCAGCTCCTCCCCCAGGGGCCAGTGGCTGACAGCCCTCCCTGGCAGAGCACCCAAGGAAGGCCTTGCTGGCCAGGCCCCTTGCACTCTGGAATCGGGTGCCCATCCGCGCAAGCTGACGCTTCAAAGCCGCTGCAGTCAGACCGGGGGCTGTCTGCAGGCTCTGCTGGGCCTGGGGAGCACACAGGTCTGCAGCTGATCTCCATGCAAGAGAATAATACCTTCCTGAATCAAGTAGCTGCATCTCCATAAAGCTCCCTGCTCATGCATCTATTTGCAGACTCCTGTCAAATCTTAGCAGCTTCTGTGTCAGACAGACTTCCCTGCAGTTCGCCCTGATCCAAGGAATTAACTGCCCGAAGGGAGGGCCCCACCTGGTGGGGGTCCCTGACCTGGACATCTTTCTCAGCCTCACCTCAGGGTGGGGGTGGGTCTCTAGACCAGGAGGTGGGCCCACTGGAGCCCCGAGTGGAAGCGATGGGCTCTGTAGTTTGAGCCAGGAATGGCTTGGCTCTGGTGTCTGAGAGCGACATCTTCTCAGGAGCCCGCAGATGAGGGGATGCACGTGTTGTTGCTGGGATACGGCGGAGCCTTGGGAAGCAAGGCCCAGCTGCTCGCCGGCCATTGATTTTTACCACAGGGCTCTGCAGGCTTGTGCGCCTGGGCCGGCCTGGGGCTGGGGGAGCTGGAGCTGGCTGCCAGGGGCTTCAGCTCCAAGTCAAGCTTTGAACGACCTCAGGGGGCTGCAGTTCTGGAAGGGTAAGGACCACATTGGTCAGAACACGCCCCCGCCCCACCCCCTGCCCCCGGCTCATTACTCCTTCATCCAGCACCTTCTCTGTGCCAGGCATCAGACAGAGAGCAATCCACGCCTACCCTCATGGTGACGGGGGACTCAAGAGTGGGAAAATTTTAGTTTAAGGTAACACCTAATAAGTCTAGTAGTTAATGCATGTAAAAAGCTATTGTTTTGGGAACCATAAGTTCGGCCCACCCTGACCCCAGGAGACCGCAGGCGATCGACCTTTGTGCTCCAGAAGAGACCATGAGTAACCAAGGTGGCATCTGAGCCACTTTGTTCCAGGGAGAGACAGTCCACTGTCCAGGACACAGGACACGGGACACAGATAAAGAAAATCACCAGGTCAGTGGATGAAGGGATGTTAGGAAAATTGCCAGACCACAGCTTTTATCTGATTAGCCTCTTTCCTGAGTTCCAAATCCCTTCCCTATACTTTTCTTCTCCTTATAAAAAGGGTCGGTTGAAAATAGAATTTAACTACCTGTTAGGGTACAAACCCCCGTCTCCTCAGATCGCCGGCCATCTGAATAAAGCGCCCATAAAGACTCAGTCCCTCTCTCTGCTTATTGGGTAGGCGACAGGCAGCATGAGTGTCAGATTTTCCGGCTTCAATGGAACCCCCATTTCAGCAGGACGACAGGCACAGGGAGAGTTCAGGGGCACGGCAGGCAGCAGAGAAGCAGCTGCAGTGACGGGAGGCTGATAGCACTCTGCTGGGGGACCTTGGACGACTGCCCTAACCTCTCTGGGCCTCCATTTTCTTGCCTATAACATGAAGATGTTAAAAGCAGTGGGCCCCTCGAAGGGTTGCTGAGATGCTTAAATAAGAGAAGGGGTGAGGGACTTGTAATATTGCCTCATACATAAAAAGTGTGGGCAAGTGTTATGGGGTGAATTGTGTTACCCCCTCAAATTCATATGTTGAAGCCCTAACCACCCTGTAACTCAAAACACATGGAGATAGGGCCTTTGAAGAGACAGTGAAGTTAAAATGGGGTCATCAGGGTGGGCCCTAAGCCAGCACGACTGGCGTCCTTATGAGAAGGTATTCACAGACACTCTGCGGCAGAATGAAGCCCACGTGAGGACAGAGTGAGAAGAGGGCCTTGCACAAGCCCGGGAGAGGGGCCTCCGAAGGGGCCAGCCCTGCCCGCACCATGATCTTGGTCGCCCAGCCCCCAGAGCTCTGGAGAAAGAGATTTCTGCTATATAAGCCACACCCCTCCCCGCCACATCTGGCGCTTTGTTACGGCAGCCAGCTCTCTGGGGAGACAATGGAGAGTGAGCTGTTGCTGTTGCCTCTGTGCCCCAGCACTCGGCCCGGGGGCGGGCACACGGCGGGCACTGGAGAACCTGTGGGTGAGACACTCAGAAAGTGGGTCCCCCCACCAAGTAGCGGGCTTGCAGCAAGAGTGCACAGCACCCCAGCCCGTGAGCCAAGGGTCTCCGTGTGGAGGGAGTGGTGGGCTCCTAGGGGCGTGGCCAGGAGCTGGGGCATGGAGGAGGAGGAGGGAGAAGAGGAAGCCGGGGAGGAGGAGGAGGAAGAGGGGAAGGAGGAGGGAGAGGATGTGCTTCTGTTGTTATTGTCTGTTAGTGGCATCACAGGTTCACAGTTCTGCCACTGGCATCCCTCATAGGCCAGCCCAGCTGTTTAACACGGCCATTAAACTGGACAATCCAGGTTATAAGAACTGACTTCTTTCGTGACTTAGCAGCCACAGTCTGAGTCAGAATCGTTTAGGTTGTATATGGGACACTTACTGTTTTGTGGCCACTCATACCCCTCCCCTGCGGTCATGTAGTTGGGGTGAAGCTGACCCAGCCCTGACTTTAAGGGTGGATCACATGGCCCAGGCCTGGCCCCTCAGTGAATTTCATCATGTTGTGCATGGGATGCCCTCAGGGATGAACATGTAACGGCACTTCGGCCCATCTGAGTACTTAGGACTCAATCGGAGCTCTTGAGGACAGCAGTCTGTTTTCCCCAGGGGCTTAAGTTGGGGAGAATGTGAAGTTGGAGCTGCAGCAGCCCTCTTGGCACCATGAGGATACTTCTTGTCTGAGAAGGGAGCGACCCAAACAAAGAAGAGCAAGAAAGTTGGAGGGAGAGAAATGGTTCTGGGGACAACATTTCAGATGTCCACGGCCAGTGTTTAATTCTGTGAAAAAGTAAATTCCTTTTTTGCCTAATTTAGCTCAAGTCCGTTTCTGTCACTTGCCATATAATCATGATTGATCCCCAGTTCTTGTCAGTCTTTGAGCCTTCATGAGCCTGGGCCAGGCCTTTCCTGTCCTGGGACAGGGTCTGATATGGAGTGGGCACCCCACTTATCTAGAGAACAGCTCCGGTCCCCCAGTAACTTCTGGACTTCCAACCCCAAAGCTAAAACAGGCCTGCAGACAAGAATTGCATCCAATCTCCAAGGGCTTTATAGGAGGCAGATGCCTGGGGTGGGGGTGGGGGTGGGGGGTGCACAACAGAACATTTCCTTCAAGAAAGGAACCAGAGCGTCTCCATGGCCCAACTTTAATTTAACTGACAATTTTAAAAAATGCCTGTCTTCTTAGTTTAATTTCAGAGGGATGGTATTTGCGTTTGATAAACTGTTTCATTTGAAAGGACTGGTTTCATCAAAGCAGGCCTTTCCTTTCCAGGGTCAGCTGCACCCGTAGAAGGCCTTTTCATTAGGGAGAAGTGGTGCCTGGGTTCAGGGAACAGAAAGGAAATGTGTGCGCCCCTGGGAGACCCCTCCCAATCCCTGAGGAGGCAACAGAAGTGACGCCTGGAGCCATTTCTTAAACGCACCATGTGTGCTCACATCTCCCCCCGCCCCGCCCCCCATCCCCACCCCCACGCCGTGCCTATGCCTCCCTCTGGAGGCCCTCCCTCTTGGCAGGCAAGACCCCAATCTTGCTGATTTGTACCTGACCTGTCCTGGGGGTGGTCTTGGCCAACCCCCATGTCTTTGCCAGGGATGGTTGGTTACAAAGACGTAAATTCGACCTTATTTGGCAAAAGGGTTTTCGCAGGTATGATTAAACTGAAGACTTTAAAATGCGAACATTTTCCTGGTTCATACGGGTGAGCCTTAAATCCTTCACAGAAGGAGAAGGACGGAGAATCGACCCAAACACACACAGAAGAGAAGAAGGCAATGCGACCACGGAGGTAGAGACTGGGGTGAGGTAACCACAAGCCAAGGGATGCTAGCAGGCTCCAGAAGCTGGGGGAGGAAACAGGTTCTCCTCGGGAGACTCCAGAGGGAGCGCGGTGCTGCCGACACCTTGGTTTGGGACTTGAGAACTGGGAGAGGACACACTGCTGTTGACTTAAGCCCCCACTTGGTGGCGTTTTCTTACAGCAGCCACAGGATAATAGCACAGGAGGGAAACCCATCTGAACTCTCAGAAGTCAACTAGGGACTCTGTCTTCGGGGTGGGGGTGGGGATAACTCATGAAACCCAGAGTGGAAAGAACATTCTGCGTCCTGCAGGTGAGAAGTAGAGCCGGAGAGCCACTGGAGAGCTGGCAACCCCCGCCCTTCCCTGCGTGTCCTCTGCTCCCTCCTCGTATTCCACAAAGACAAGCGGAAGGGTCTCAGTGAAGAAGCACTTGCTTTTCTGGGCTGGGAGTGTCGCGGTAGAACATTGCAGGTTCGAGGTGGCTCCTGATGCCTGCATTTTGTGTGGAATGACACAGAGGGCGTGGCTCAGGGACAAGGTGGCCAGGTATCAGAAAGGACTGAGAGGGAAGGAAGAGAGCCCAGGAAATCTGGAGCTCGCCGGGTTGAAAAGGAAAACTATTTCTAGACCGCAGATTTTTCATTCAATGAAAGATTCTTAAATTAAGCCACAGCCCGGAAGAAAAGGCAAATCAAGGGCGTGGCTGTTAAGATACAGGTTGGGGACCCAGAGCAAACTGAAGGTATAGCTCTCACACCCTGTGAGGGCCTCGGGAAGGATTAAATGGCACCTAGAAGTTACCAGGAAGATTAATGGCCCGGCAATGGCCTGAGCTGCCCCCAGTACCTGTAATTATGTACAGAGAAAGCATGTCTTGGCTTTTGGCACATGCCATCAAATACATAAGAAATCCACAATTTTTGAGAGAGCTCTATTGGCAAAAGCCCATAGTCTTGACTAAAGGAGACTGAGCCTATTCAAAATGGAAAAAAGTTTCCAGGCCACGAACTTTGTGTGAGCCGAATGCAGGCTGAGGAAACCCTCAGCTGAGGCAGAGGGAATAATCTTCAGCGTGCTTCTCTGACGTGGCCAAGGAGCGCGGCGGCGCAGGAAGGGTCCCCGAGGGAGTGGAGCCCCAAGCCAGCAGCAGTGAAGGACTGAGGCCGGGGCGCCCCGAGTGGGCTCGTCACAGGGCATCCCTGGCCCCGGTGGCAGCTCCGACAGTGTTTCTCCAGCAGGCCCGAAGGACTGCTGTGGACCAGGGGCCACTGGGGGCCTCCCGTTCTCCCGTTTGCGTGGGAGTGTTCCTTAGGCAATGCTGTCCCTGCTCTACGTGATGGGGACGAGTGTGATGAGGGCAGGGGGCAGACAGCTTCCCCGTTGTTCCCCAGGTCTCCAGAGTGAGAGAAGCTGCATCCGGATCAGACATGGAATACGAGATTCTGGACTCAGAGCCCGATGTCCCAGCCGGGTGTCTAGCGCGGACCGAGTACATGCTGTGAGTGGGAGAGTCTTAGACAACCATGTCCGAGAGGCGCAGCGTGCAGCGGATCGCACCGCTGTGTCCGGTCCCTTACCCATCCTGTGATGATTTCCCAGGGCTGCCTGGAGCAAATTACAATGAACTTGACTGGCTTAAAACAACAGAAATTGATTGTTTATGGTTCTGGAGGCCACAAATACAAAACCAAGGTGTTGGCAAGATTAGTTCCCTCTCTCAGGGTGACTCCGTCCCGCGAGGCTCATGTGTAGACACATCCCTCCAGCCTCTGCTTCTGTTGTCACACGTGGTCCTCCCTATGTGTCTCTGTTCTGCGCACTTCTCAGGAAGATGCCAGTCACACTGGATTAGAGACCCGCTCTCGTTCCATATGACCTCATCTTCACTAATCACACCAGCAAAGGCCCCAGTTTCGAATCAGGTCCCTCTCTGAGGTTCTGGGTGGCCTGCATTCGGGGGAAGCACTACTCCATCCACTACATGTCCTTGCACCCACCCCCTTCACTGAGTGACTGCAGCTCCTCTGTCCGCGGAGGAAGGTGCGTCTGCCCCGCCAGCTGGCCGTGTGTCTCTCCTGACCAAAGGAGGGTGGCTGGAAGGGATGATATACCAGCTTGGAGCCCAGGTCTCAGAGGCATTGTGCTTCCATCCTCACCTTCTAGGAGCTTCTGACTTCCTCCACGAGATGCTTCCTCTGGGAGCTGCTGTCCCTGCACTGGGGGCGGGAGGTACTGTGAGCCAATGTGGAACAGAGCTGCCCTCACTGCCCAACCTGCCCCGTCCGAGGGCTGCCTCCGCCAGCCTGCAGAGCTGTGAGCCTGGGGTAGCTCTGGTCTTACTCCGCTAGGTTTCCCGACGGCTCCCGAGGCAGAAGTCAACTGATATGAGAGAGGAAGGGGCAGCAATTGCGGGAACAGCCTCTTGTGAGCACTGCGGCAGCTGCCACGCTGGTCGAGAACAGGGGTTTTACTTTCTCAAAAGGAGCCCAAAATCTAGATTTCTGATCCAAAATTTCCTAATTTTTATTTTATTTTTTAATTTTCTGACTTTAGAGATGGAGGAAGGGAGAGAGAGAGAGAGAGAGGGAGGGAGAGGGAGGGAGAGAGGGAGAGAGAGAGCGAGAAGAGGCAGCATTGATTTGTCCCACGTTTGATGTGTTCATTGGTAGATTCTTGTATGTGCCCTGACTTGGTGACCAGGGATCGAACCCGCAACCTTGGCATATCGGGATGGTGCTCCAACCAACTGAGCTACCTGGCCAGGGTCTATTTGTGTATATATATTATTCAATATTTTACAGACAATCATGGCGTGACCCCAACCCAACAGGCCTGTGAGCAGGATTCTGCCTGCAAGCCCCCTGCTTGTGGGCCGGGGGTAGGGACTGGCTGGTCCTGGCGGGCCCCACTGCTCGGCCGGTTCTAGTTCCAGGGGCCTTCCTGGGAAGAACCTGGTTCTGCGAGGAGAGGATCCTGCGTGACAGCGGCCGCAGGGGGCCCTGCAGCCGCCAGGGGGTCTGGTGGGAAGGAAGTGCAGGCGGCCCGCACAGAGGACGGGGCGGTGTGGCAGGTTTGCCCTCTCAGTGCCTTTCTGCCTCTTGCAGCGGCGTCTCGGGTTACGCTGCTCAAAAGTGTTTGGCAGGGGGGAAATAGCTGACAGAGTTTCTTTTTAAAAAATGGTGGGGTTTTAAGGATTGTTCTTTAAAAAATAAAATAAAATGAAACTACTGGAGAACAGGCCAAACACAACCAAGCTGAAGTCAGTTTTCCTGGACAAACATCTCACTTTAAATTTAAATTGAGTCCAAATTCATTTTGTCTCCCAGACTTCTAGAAGGTGGCATTCAATATGTTTACGCTTGTTTCATCTGCTTTTTCGCTGAGTCCTGGTCCCCCACCTCCGTTCCTCACTTCTCACTTGTCATCCCATACGTATGCTCAACTTTGTGTTTACACGTGCCGACTCCCTATGGGCGGCTCCGGAGCCGCGCCAGGGGCTGGCAGCCGCCCCGAACGCAGCCGGCAGGTGAGCGACGGCGGGAAAGCTGGGCAGGTGCACAGTCTGGACCACGAGGTTGCACAGCAGGCCACAATTCTTATCAGTGCGGCCTGAGGGTTCATTCCCCAAGGAGGACAGCTTGCCGTGTGGGGCTGGCCTCCCGCGGAAGCCTGTCCTCAGGAGACTCGGCCAACTCCCAAGACCAGGCCGGCTGGTGGTGGCACAGGCCCACACTCACGGCACCGGTGCCGCCAAGGCCGCAGCTCCAGTGAACTGAAGTCCAGGGTCCAGCAGGGTGGAGGCCGGCACCGAGCGCAGCCAAGACCCGGTTGCTAGTGAGAGAAGACCGGCCTCGGGAGGCGCCCATCCCCCGCTGCCGCACGTGTGCTGGGAGGTCCTGGCCGAGGGGGAGGCCCTGACCGACCGTGAGTCGTGCTGTCCCCGTTGCCTACTGCTCTTGGAGCTCAGGGTCTTCGTCTGTCCAGGACCGCCCTGGCTCTGCAATTCTCAGGCCTCTCTTGTGCCACAGGAAGATCTGGGGCGGTAAGTCCCGGACCCTCAGATCAAGGCTGGGTCACCCCTTGACCCCGCTCTACCTCAACCATCCACCTCATCACCTAATGAACTGGGGCCAGTGAAAGGAGACCAGCAAGAGGTGCAATGACATTCACAATCCCCCTTCCAGCATCCAGGAGGGGGACCGGCTTTCCTATGTTCCTATAAAAAAGACCTGAGGGTCTCTGTCGACCTCGGGTAGAACAGGATGGCTGCTCAAATATTGAAGAAAACATTATGGCCCACGGTGACCTTCCATCTGTACTCTACCCAGGCTGCCACGTGGGACAGGGGGCCTGGCCTGGCCTGTGCTGGAGGATCTGCGGCGGGAGGAGGGGGTAGACAGACACCACAGCACAGGCCCATGGGATAGAGATCCTTTGGGAAGTTGTGGGCCAGCCCTTGGCATAGGATTCCTGGATGCTTGGAGGCATGGGGCAGGGCCGATGGGGAAGACTGGGGTCCTGGGCTCTGGGGGGCACTGAGAATAGAAAGCTTGCGGGAGGGGGGTGGGCGTGTCGCCACTGCCCAGCAAGCAGACCAATGGATCCAACCTTTACCACGACCCTCAGGGGAGCCAGCTACTTCTGTCCACAGCCTTTAGGGCCAGGGCAGGCGAGGACACAATAGAGCCCTCAGGTAAAGGAAGCAGGCGTGTGATCGCTGCCCAACAGGTGAGGACCTGGGGCATGGACAGGCTGAGCACCATGGGTGGGTCACCGAGTGCAAGTCACCGAGAGCGGGGCGCTGGAGACACCTCATCACACTAGTCGGTGATTCAGTGGGCAGGGGAAGAGGGTAGATCCCAGAGCTAGTGAGAGGCTGAATGAAGCCAGTGACCCCTTTGATGTGGGGAAAGGAAAGGGAGGGGCCCAGGCGGGAGGGGAGAAGCCAAATGAGAGAGCAGGAGGACTGGGCTGGGCTGGGGCTGGGGTGTGGTGGAGACTGGGCTGAGGGCAGCTGGGGCTCTGAGACACGTTATGGGGGCACCTGGGCATTACTGCATTTACAGGAGGAAAGGCCCCGGCTGGGGTCATGGGCGTGCAGACCCTTGAACCCATGGGAAAGGGTGAGGTTGCCCAGGAACAGAGGGGCCGGGGACATAGCTGGGGGACACATGTGGACAGGATGGCACCCATCCGACGGCACCCACCCGATGGCACTGAGGAGTGGTCAGGGGCCTCCGGTGCAGTGTGGAGAGCAAAGTCTTCTCTCGGGGGCTTCCTGGAACAGGTCCGCAGGCAGCCTGCGGAGCGGCTGGCTCAGGGCCAGCGCGGTTCCCCCAGAGCAAAAGCTCTGAAACACGGCACCAAAGACACGGGTCTATCTGTCTTCTTCTTCTCTGTTTGCTGGAACAATGGGAAAAAGGGGACACTGTTTGGCAGGGAGCAGAGGTGATGTTTCTTCATGAACCCCACTTGACATGTCCTGGGGACTGGGTGTCAGATCTCAGCATTCTGCACAGGAGGCGGGGCCGCCGGGGGCAAACGGAGGAGTGAAAAAGAACCCTCCTAGGGGTGATGGGGCCTGGGACGGGGGAGGGGGCCTCCTGGCACCCTGCAAAGAAGTGGTGGGGTCCCCAGGGAGCCCCCAGTGGCTGCAGTGGCCAAAGGCCTTCAGCTCTGTATCCAGAGTTTCTTCCCATTGTGTCTCAGCATTGGGATCCCACGGTTTGTGCCACTGCCGGGTCTGCCCAGAAGCTTCAGCCAGTTTAAGACCCACACTCTAGGTGCTGTGCGCGGGGCAAGGTTGAGCCTCTCACACAGGCTGCACTTCAGAAAGAAGCCGGCACGGGGCCGGCCGCCTGCGCTGTGCTCCTGCCATCTGAGCAGCCCTGGTAAAGGAGTTCCTGGAGTCAAATTTCAACCAATGGGACCAAACCTTTCCCCATCCAATCAAAGCTGCACAGTTCTGACCAACCAGAGTGACTCTATCCTGACCAATCAGGACAGTGCCTTTCGGACCAATCAAACTTTGAAGATTTGGAGTCCTCATTTGCATGAGGACAGACCAATCGGGGATGGAGGAGCAGGGATTTCTGTCTACCCCTGCCCCCCAGAAGCCCCCAAAATTTATTTATAAAAATTGTGTATTTAGTCTTACATGTTTGAACTTCAGTCACCTTCAAAGAGCTTCTGATTTGGTGCAATACACCTATCGAAATGATTTTTCCACTGCTCAGAACAGTTTTTGAACTCAATTTTGGTGTCTTTTTTTGTTTCACCTCTTCCACACTGGCAAAACATTTACCTTTGAGGACTTCTTTCATCAGGGGAAACACACAAAAAAAGTCACTCAGGTTGAGATCTGGGGACTAGGGAGGGTGAAGCGTGCATTTATGGTCACACCAAACACTCAGCGCGGTCTGGGCAGGTGCACTTGTGAGTCACCCATCATGAAAGGGGCAAATGCATTGAGAGTCTTCAAAAACAATTCACTGAAGCCGAACACAGCCTCTCAAAGCGCCAGCTAATGCACTGATACAGATGGGTTCCTAGAACACTCGCCCAGGGGGAAAGCCTGCACTACAAGGGGACCACCTTCCAGAAGATAATTCCGGGTTTTTGGGGGTCCCCCCTCGTATGTAAGCTAGGCCCCCTCTGGTTCTGAGAGTGCACTTTCCCTTTCCACCTAATTCTGCATTTCCCTGGCTCAGCTGAAAGGGAGGATGTCTCACCCAAGCAGAGCAGGGGTGGAGTAGAGTGGGGGCGGTGGAGTGGGGGCGCTGTGTGTGTGTGGGGGCAAGTGAACCAGTACAGGCTGGGCAGAGTGGCACAGACGGAGCTGGAGAGGGCCCAGACCTGGGGCTGCCCCACCACCGTACTGGCCCCCCACAGCTGCGCTGTAGGACAGGTGAGCTGTCTGCACCGAACAAAGTTTCCTTCGGGGTGTCACCACACCCCAAACTGGGGATACCTGTTGGCCTTGAATTGGTGCCAATGACCATCGGTTGACAGCAGGACTGGATGGATGGGACTTCACAGGGAGGAGGGTGACCTAAAGAGAACAGCGCCCTGGAGGCCGGGGATCCCGGGTTCTAGCGAGGCGCCGGCCAGGGCCAGCCTCGGATGCGCCCTTGATTGTAGGTGAGGAAATACCCACTGAGGTTTACGGGACCCCGCGGTGTAATAGGATCGTGCGCTTCGCAAGCGACATGGGGGATTTAGATGTGAAGAAATTAATTCCCTGTGCTCTGCAGATGATGTTGCCTGGGAATGACAGGTAAGCGTAAGATCACGTGAGGAACCAGGCAGGGGTAACTTGGGCTGTGCCCTGTTCTCACTTGGAAACAAGGGCTAGTGAGGTGCCGGGGGGCCCTGGGGCGGACCTCCAACGTGCGGTCTGCCCCACGTAGTTGATCCGGCCTTGTCTCAGCAACAGCCCCCGCCCCCGTTGGCCACTGGTTTAGCCACGCTCATGTGACCCAGCCTTGACCACAAACTAGACGGGAGTCAGCCTGCCCTTCTGGTGGGGCAGAGGCCCGCATGTGACTTGTTCCTCCTTCCTGTTCAGGGGCACAGGCCCAGGTAGCAGATTGAACTCTGGAGCCACCACACCTGCAGACCTAGCCCAGGAGGGAGGTCGCGCGCTTTCTTAAGGTTTACACTGGCCATGGTCCTCGCAGGCAGTGTTCTCTTAAGGGGCCCAGAGTCCTTTCTCAGGTGGGAGGGGTGGACCGAGTGGCCCTCCTCACCGCTGTGAGGGGTCAGGCACAGGTTGACTCAGGGGTCTAGACTGGATACAGGTGGACCCAGGACATCCCCTCCTGCCACACCCCGGCATCCCCTTGAAAATCCGCCACCCTCCGCCTCTCTGCCGGGCTGAGCGCACGTGCAAGCGGCCCATCCCTTCAGAGCGGGCGCCGAGCTTTCATCCCTCCCAAGGTCACTGCTGCTCATACTGAGTTGAACCTACAACGCGTCTCCCTGTGGGAGCTTTGACGGAGCCTGGATCCCCTAGCCTCCAAGCCTGTGGTCTTTCACTGCCAGGCAGGACTGACTCCGGTGGCGGTAGGACAACTCTGTGAAACGTGGCAATGAAAAAACTGCTGCCTGGAAACCACCCACTTTTTTCCTGTTTTGCCTGACACAGCTCCCTGTCAGGGTGTGTGTGTGTGTGTGCATGTGCTCGCACGTGTCTGTGTGTGTGTGTGTGTGTGTGTGTGTGTAGGGAAGCTCACGAAACAGCAAGAACCACTCCCCAGAAGCCATCCGCGGCCACGTTCTGTTCGATCAGTGTTCCCCTGACATACTGCTTACCAAGGCCGCTCCTGGCCAGGGCTGCCTGCGCGTCTGATGAGGCTGCTGCTCCTGCTGTTTGCCAAGGGTGGGGGAGGACAGAGCTGCTGTCTTCAGAGGTCCCTTGACAAGGTCACCAAGACCTTACAGCTTCTCAGGTCCCCAGGGGGACTGGAAGAGCCTAGGCCCACCTCCCAGCTGCTCGGAGCCTGCTTGTCTGCAGGGAGCACAGCGAACCCTCCCAGCCTCGGTCTGCGTGTAGCCTGCAGTGAGGGCAGGGCCGGTCCAAGACTGTGACCTCGTCAAAGGGCAGAACTGCTGGCGTCTGTGTGGCCACCAGGGGCAGGAATGGCTCTGATGAAGCCTGTGCTGGCATGAGGGGCCTGGTGGCCAGAGGTGGAGAGAGCCCCGCCCCTCCCTTTAGAATAAGGCGCCGTTCCCAAGCAGAGCTGGGGAGGGCACGGAGGAAGTCACTTTTTTCTTAACATCCCTGCTCTTAGGGGCATGTATGGTGATTTATGACACCCAAGAGGACCACGAAAAGTCCATCTCTCTTTCTGCACCTCACATCCTTGGGAAGGTTTTAAGGGGGTGGAGGGCCCAAGCTTATCCTGAATTGTCCGCACGCCTCCACCACTCTGACGGGCAGCTGCTCGACTCTAGGCCTCAGGGACCGGCCCGGGAACAACCCTGGGCAATAGGCAGAGGAGGACATTAGGGAGCGGTGGGGACTGTTTCCACAGGAGAGTGCAAACAGGATCTAAAGGCATTCGAGTTCAACTCAAAGCAGACATACACGGAACTTTTGAAGCTGAGTTGGTCTATAGTCTTTGGTTTGTGTCTTTGGGGTCTAGAATGAGTAAGTAGATAAGCAAAGAACTGCTGGGGATTTCTGTGCCCACATTTCACGTGGAGGAGGAAGAAGGGGACGAGAAGAAGAGGCAACCACTAGTGGGTGGCACAGCGTTTTCTAGATGTGGAAGAGAAGAGATCTGAGCCATGGAGGTGTGAAGAGGTAAGGGAGAGAGAGGTTGAGAAACACTGATGTGCGAGAGAAACATTGATCAGTGGCCTCTCACACGCCCCCAACTGGGGACCTGGCCCGCAACCCAGGCATGGGCCTTAACTGGGAATTGAACCGGCGACCTTCTGGTTCTCAGAAGGACACCCAAGCCACTCAGGTAGTCACAAAGCTGGGAGAAAGAAGCCCATAAGGACCCCAGGAGGAGGATCCAACTGTAAACTTTGATACATTATGTGCCCGATTCATCCACTCTGCTCTATAGGGTGTCGCTGTGGGGACTAAAAGACGGGTTGGTCAAGGTGGGTGGTCTGCCTCCCACTCGTGGAGGAGTCTCTATCTCGGCGGAGCCCCAGGAGGCTGTGATGCGGGCAGGAATTGGTGCCGGTGTGATGCAGGTGTGTCAGGGAGACAAAGCCTCTTTCCAAAAAACGTCCTAGAACTGGTATTCCAAAGCGCGTAGAGAATTCAGTACGCAGACCCATCAGAACAAATTGCGCCTTGCCCAGTGAGCATCGCTCCTTCCCGCTCTTCCTCTCTTCCTCCAGCCCCTCACAGCATCGCAGCGGGGGTCCCATCACTTGCCCGACACTTGCCCATCCGCTTCTGCCTCGGCGCCTTTTGCAGGGAGTAGTATCTAGAATTTGATTTTTTTTTTAAATTTGTGTTTTCATTTATTTTTGGCAGGAACATTTGATTTATGGAGAGATTTAGATAGCTTTTCGTTTATGGGGATGATGTGAAGCATCCTTTAAAAACTTTAGCATGAAGAACTATGCAAAAAACGAATGATCGTGGTGGGAAGAGGACTGAGGCGATGGCCAAACGCCTGGCAGGGGAGCAAAGGCGGCTGTGGAACACGACCCGTGAAGTCCGTGAGGCTGCTGGCTGGTGCCACTCATCTTCTGAGGAGGATGAAAGCATGACAGCCGCGAGGGGAAGGAGTGGAAGGATGCCTGGGTTCCAGGACATTGCTGGACCCAACTCCGGGGTGTGCCCTGTTCTCACTTGAAAACAAGGGCTAGTTTCCCTCAGCCTTCAGGATTCAATCCATGACGCTTCTTACGGGAAGTTCTCCAGGACGGCTATCTCTGGAGTCATCTCTCTTCCCATACTCTGCTCACCATCCACCTTTCTCTGGAACCAGCTGTGATATCAGAGGTCACAACAGTAGATGCCCGCTGTGGGGAGAGAAGGGGCCCTACAGCAAGCCGCAGGGCACATGCCCTATTTATGGGTTAATAGCAGAAATGGGGGCCACTGTGGCCACATGTTCCAGTTTCTCAAGAAAAGTCAGGAATCTAAGGTCTTATGTGAATTTTCACCTCTTTTAATGTGCACAGCAAACAGTCCCCGCGCCTGGGGACTGGCCCTGCCTCAGCGCCCTCGGCGACAGGCAGGGAAGCATGCGGGTGCACAGGGCCAACAAGCTGCGGCGCCCTCGCGCCCAGGTCCTGAGAACAACGCGGCTGTAGAGATGAAGTCACAGCTACAGCGGGTTGCGTAAGTCCTGTGTTTCCCCATAAGACCCGGTCCCCCGGCTGCCAAGGAGGAGCCCTGTGTCATCCTGCCCTGCCGGACCAAAGCCAACCTCAGAGGCCTGGGGACCCAGGCCAGTGGCCGTGTGAACGAGAAGCTCCAAAGGGAAGTTGTCCACCCTCTGGGGAAGTGGGGCAGAAGTCTGGCATCACATAGCAGAGATGTTGCAACAGACATGTGCCTGGGAGGGGGTTTCAGGCAGGGCCTGGGGGGAAGGGTCGCTGTGTTGGGGGCGGCAGGCCTGGTAGGGCAGCGGCTCCAGGTTCCAGCTGGGGATGAGCTTTGACGGCAAACTTGCTCCAGGATGGAGAGCTACGCCTGGGATTCTGAGTAGGAAAAGGGGGCTGGAGAGTAGAAAGCCTATTTCAGGCAGGGCCTGGGGGGGAGCCAAGTCCAGGAGGCTAGATGCCCACGGGGGACTGAGGACAGGTGAGGGCTGCTTCCGGCCTGTGCTCTGGGACAGAAGGCCAGGTCTGCGTGCGCGAGGCCGTGCTCCCAGGCTGCAGTGGAGGGATGGGCGTGGCGGGGCCCGGGGTGGCGAGGCAGATGGAGGGGACAGGGACATCAGGGAGAGAGGAGATGGGGGCCGAGGGCCACCTGCCTTTCTCGTGAGGGGAAAAGCTGACCTTCGTGGTAGCGCCTGTAGCGAGTGCACCCTCCTATAAAAGCGTCTGGGCCTCTGGGGTCTCCATCCCAGGCCTCCGTTACCCCCACCCATCCCTGAGCCCTGTCCTGTCCCAGGGCGCAACGATAGGGCCAGGCTGTCCTTGCAACCCAAGGCTAACTAACAGGCGGGACCCAGGGCCTCGAAGAGGTCTCTATGGATGACCCAGCGGCCGCGCTCCTCCCAGGTTGTGTGCCACGAGGGCGCAGGGTAAGCCCAGAGCGGCCAGCGGCGGGACTCCCCAGCACGACCCGCGGCGCTTCTCTGCCGCCGCCTCGGGGTGTCTCTGCTTCGCAGCGAGCCAGGGGGGGGCCGGAGGGCGGGATGCTAGAAGGTGAGGTGGGGGGATGGGGGGCGGCTGCGGCCGCGCCAGAAGCGCCAGGTCACCGCAGGCTGAGGCGCCCGCCGTCCCCGCCCTCCCCGCGCTCGCCTGCGCCCGCCCGCCTCCTCGCTCGCTCGCTCCTTCCCTCTCCCCGCCTCCCCTCCGCGCTCCCCGCCCTCCGCTCCGCGCCTCGCCTCCTCCGCCCCGCGCCCTGCGGTGCGGCAGCTGCCGGCGGCTCCAGCTGCCCCCAGATGTGGGCTGGGCGGCGCGCGGGGAAGTTTCGCGCCGGCTGCGAGTGCGGGGCCCGGGCTGCGGTCCGGCTGCCATGGATCCGCCGGCGGGCGCCGACCGCCGCCTGCTCTGCCTCGCGCTGCTGCTGCTGCTGCCGCCGCCGCCCGCGGACGCCCGACTCGCCGCTGCCGCCGCCGCCCCCCCAGGTACGTGCGGCACGCCCCCAACCCCGCGACCCCCACGGGCCGGCCCCGCCCCGCCCCGCGCGCCTCACCGCCCCCTCCCCAGGCAGCGTCCAGCAGGACTTGGGCAAACTCCGAGCGCCCCGCCCCGGGCCAAGTTGGCCAACTTCGGGCCGGGTTGGTCGCGCAGGGGGCGCCCCTGCGGCGCCCCGGAGCACCTCGGGCCAGGGGGAGCTTCGCAGTCCTCGCTGCTCTCGGGACGCCGAGCTTGGAGGTGCCGGGCCGGGAAAGCCCCGCGGCGAAGCTTGCAGAGCCAGCCCCAGCGGGTCCGGGGGATCCAGGGCCAGGCGGCGCCTGGGCTGGCGTCCGGGGATGCTCGGAAGGACCCGAGTGCCGAGCGCGCCGCCTGGGGCCCGGAGGATTGGTTTGGGCACCCCAAAGGGAATCCCCGGAGATCCGAGGGACCCTGCCCCACCCCTTCGGGGACAGGGGACCGGCAGTGGGCTCCGCGGGAGCTGGACACGGAGGACAGGCCGCCTGTGTCCAGAAGAGCCGAGTTCTCACCTCCCCAGGGGCTACTGGAAGGGTAGAGGCGCACGGGTAGGGGTCAACCGTGCATGGCCTCGGAGCGGCCCCACGTCCTGCCAAGGACGGTGGGTTCACGGTGGCGGGGGGTGGGGGAGCGCTCTGACGCGGCGTCCCCTGGGGCACTGTGAGGAGCCCGCCGAGACTCAACCCAGAACGGGGCAAGGAGCAAAACTCTGGGCTTTCAGGGTCCCAGAGCGGGACCGACCAGGGCGGCGGGGCTCCGGAGAGGTAACGGTGTTAACGTCCCTTTCCCGGTGGCAGAATGTCGGGGAGGTGCGGACTAGTTTCTGGGGGTTTCCTGGAGGAATGCCCCCCTTTCGCAGTGGGGGCGGGGCTGGGGTTGAGGGGAGCAGCGAGGGGCTGGGAGCTCGCAGGTCTCGGCGGCTCTGATGCCCCTTTCTGTTGCAGGCGGGCCCCTGGGGCACGGAGCGGAGCGCATCCTGGCGGTGCCGGTGCGCACTGACGCCCAGGGCCGCTTGGTGTCTCACGTGGTGTCGGTGACGACTGCCCAGACCGGGGTTCGGGCCCGCAGGGCTGCCCCCATCCAGACCTCGGGCTTCCCTGGAGGCAGCGAGGACCCTGACGGCCGACTCTTCTACAATGTCACGGTTTTCGGCCGAGACCTGCACCTGCGGCTGCAGCCCAACTCCCGCCTCGTGGCCCCCGGCGCCACGGTGGAGTGGCAGGGTGAGTCGGGCGCCACCCGCGTGGAGCCCCTGCTCGGGACCTGCCTCTACACTGGAGACGTGGCCGGCCTGACTGAAGCCTCCTCCGTGGCGCTCAGCAACTGCGATGGGCTGGTGAGTGGGCGCTTCTCCCTCTCTTTCTGTCCAAGGCCCTTGCCTGGGTTTCGGAAGCCCCGTTACCTGGGTGTCCCGTGGGAGGGCAAGTCCCGCACTGAGGACCTTCTCAGCTTAGGGATGTGGGGCATCGACTGAAGGGGTTGGCTAGACAGAAGGCGCTGACTGGACCACAAGTCATTCTCATTGGCGGGAGAGGGGTGATTTACACAGAGGAGGCCCAGGGTGTCCAAAGTGCTGACCAGGGGCCTCCTTCTGGACTGGGGGCACAGGTCTTGGTCTAGCATCCCAGCATCCATCTCCGTGAGCTGTGCACACGTGTGTTTGGAATGTCACTGTGTACTGACTATTGTCTGGATACCTGTACACCTGTGGGAAGGTGCAAACGTGCCTTGTGTGTCTTGGGCACGTGTGTGTCTGTAGGTTTCTGCCTATTTGTGTGCAGCTGAATGTGTGACCCTGTGCATTTTAGTATGTGTGACATGTGTAGGGGCACGTGTGCCGGCAGTCAGCCTCCTTGTCTCTGTGTGTGCGCGTGGTGCCGGCCCAGGGGACAGGCAGTGGTGCCGACGTGCCTAGTTGTGTCGCTGCCCCTGGCTGACTGGCAGCCGCTGATTTTTATGCTGTGGTTTTCTGTTGAACTTCAGGTAGCTGTTTGAAAAGTCGGTTTTCTCTCTCTATTTTGAGCCAAGGGGAACATTTGAAAATGCAGGCTCTGGGGCCCATGGGCAGCCCCTGAAGGGCAGGAGAGAGGCTCGGGGGGCCAGTGTGACCGCAGCCTCAGGAAGTCCACCTGCCCCGGGGGGGACCCAGAGGGACCACAGCTTGTCATAAGGGCCTCAGAGGAAGCCGGATCGATGCTCAGGGAGGCAGCTGACATTGGCGGTGCTCTGTCCGGCCGCCCGGGGGCCTGGCACAGGGCAGAAGCCACTGCAGTGTTCTATTTTGGAGTGGGCGTGTGGTGGTCAGGCCGGCTGTGCTGGCCAGACGTCTAGGCTGCCCACCGAGCGTTCCGCTCTAATTGCTGCCCAGAAGACTCCCGTTCCGAGGGAGTGGCCGGTCTCACAGCCCTGCTGCCTCTGAGTCCCTGTCCTCAGGCGTGTCCTGCTGGCCGCAGAGCCAGCAATTACTCCAGAGCCCCGCAACCGCGGGCATTCTTTTTATGGAGACACAGGAAATGTCACTTGTTGCTTCGGAAAAATCACTGCCTTTGGCTGGATTTGGTGAGAACCTGGGTGAATGGCAAACAGCTGTCAGTGCCCTTAGGGGCATTGGATTGATGTGGCGTAGTCCCCTGTGTCCCATTGTCTCTGAGGATGTCCCTGGCCTCACAGGCCTGTCTCTTTACTTTGGAAGCGAATTACCTATATTAAAGGAAAAGGGTGCTGGGGACTTTGGGGTGGGGTGGGGTGACATGGATGCGGTTTGTTGGTGGGCCAGCTCCTGTGTACTAGTTAATTCCCAACGGAGGGCATTTCAGGGAGACTTTGTCACTGTGTCGTTCATTCAGTTCATTCAGTGATTCATTTGTCCAACCAGCACCGCCAGTGCGTTTTGGTCACTGGGCTCATCAGAGATGGGGATGGCCCGGTGCCTCCCTGGGGCCCACACGCTCAGGGCAGCTGGAGGCTGCTTGAAGAATGCTTTGCCAGTGGGCAGCCACACTGGCTGGCAGCCCTAGCAGAGGCAAGAGCTACCAGGTGTGCCGCTGCCCGTCAGGACAGGCGTGGTGAGCCATCAGGCGTACTGGACGCACACCAGCAGAGCTGGAAAGGAGACCAGAGTTGGAAGAGGGGCTGAGCCTCCCTGGATGGCCTTGAACACTGTCAAGGAGAAGTGGCCTAGAGACAGTGGGGTGGCATCAGGACTTCTTTTTCTTTCTTGTTGCTGTGTGCATCTGTTCTGATTTTGTACCAATTAATTTCTTAACCCTTAAAGTCCCTCTGTGCATCAGCACCCATGCGCTGAGGGCTTTGACCTTGCAGGGGAGGGGTCCTCAAGCCCAGGGTTTATAGCCCTGATGGCAGGAGCCTGGCCTGGCTCTCTCCAGCCCCTCCTTCAGCAGTGCTCCCAAGTCCGGTGGGTGGAAGTCACTGTGATGTGATAGCAGGAGCTGTACGGCCTATGCACACCCCTCACAGCTAAGTGCACAGCATCCTCCCAGCAACCCTGGCCCTGAACCAGCACGCCACCTGGAGCCCCTTCCTGTGCGGCTCCTGCTCTTCCTTCGTAGGTAGTGAAACACACCCGAGCGGGTGCATTGCAGATTCTGACTCTACACCTCTGCCTCCGCTGCCCCACCCCCCACCCCGCCAAGGTTCTGAGCTCCTCAGAGACCCCTTCCCAGTGTTCCTGGGCCTCAGACCTGCTTTGAGAAGCAGGGATCTGTGGCCCCATTTCTGCGTGACAGTGCTGTGGGCTTGCCCCTCAAGTTACCCTGAGCAAAAAGGGTTCAGCGGACCACAGGTGTGGGAAATGCTGCGTCTCCTGTTCAGCCTGGGAGGTTCGCGGCGCCCATGGGCTCTCCGAGAAGTTCTGTACTAAAGAAACCTCTCAGACTCCGTGAATCCAGTGCTGCCCACACAGGCGGGGCTGTGGAACCCCACTCTGAAGCCCGTGTGGGACGAGCTCTCCTGGGCGCTGCCGGGGAGCCGAGCAGCAGGGCTCAGCAGGCCGCCGTGGTCTGAGCGTAAGTTTAGGTGCTTCGGTGAGACCGCCCTCTCCCAAGAGCTACAGAACCTTTCGGGCCTGTTGTCCCGCCCCTGGGTTGGGACGTACGTGTGCTCATCTGTTTGCCTGGCCCCTGAGTTTCTCTTCTTTAAAGGAAGGCAATAGTAAGGAGCTTTGTTTACCACAGCCAGCAGTCTCCTAATATATTCGGGAAGCGGAAGCTTGACTCTGGCGTCTTAGACCACTTGGCCGCCCTGACCAGCTCCCCTAACGTATTTGGTACAAAGGGATTCTTATGTCACTGTATTGGTCAGGATCCTTTCAGTTACAAGTGGCAGAAAACTGTAGTCAAATTAGTTGAAACAGCAGTGGGAAGTTATTAGCTCATGTAATGGTAACTGTTCAGGCATGGCTTGATCCAGGCGCTCCTGCCAGGTCATGACGCTTGCAGTCTCTTGCACCCACCTTCCTATGTGTTTGTTGGCTTTGTTGTCAGGTGGAACCCTTCTGTGGTGAGTCAAGGGGCCTCGACAGTGCCAAGCTGACATCTTTTCCTGATTATTCCAGCTGAGTCCTCATGTCACTCCGGCCAGCTGGAGCCACATGCTCCCATGAGAACCAGGACACAGGGTTCCCGTTGATAGAGGGTATAAGAGGTGCTGCTCCCCCAAATGGTATGCGGGCCGGACTCAGGCCTGCCAACGTGCAAATTCTATTGGAGTCAGGTAGAGGTGGAGACTCACGACATGCCAGATGAAGACACGCTTCCAGAGACATCACGCCCTTTCTTCCAGAGAGGCTGAGGAATGGAGCGCGCCTAGGTTCTTTCACGGCCACTTGACAAGTTTTTCGTAACATTTACAGGGAGTGGTTAAAGCTTGCCTTTTCACGATGCGTGAGAAAATACTGCTCGGCAAAGGGTTTTTGTACATTGCGTTGCTATGGAAGACTTTTCTAGTACTTCTCGGGCCACAGGACAGGTGTGCTGATCTCACATCATCCTTAAACACACAATAAGGAGGCTGTTGGCATAAAGAGTAGTACCAGTACCTGACAGGCCACGTGCCCCCACTCTGCGCCATGCTCCCTGTGAGAATCTTACGCCACATCTCCTTGTTTAACCCCATGACCGGGGCTGATCTTATCCCCATTCAACAGGTGGATAAGCTGAGGCTACAAAGCCAAGACAGCTTGCTTCAGGCTTCACAGCCAGTATTAAAACTCATGTCTGTCTGACTCCCAGACTGTGCTCACTGCGTTTTATTGCCTCTTTTGCAGGCCAACAGAAAGTATAAAAAAAGAACAGATGCATTTCTTTGAAACATTTCTACCTTTCCTCTTTGACTCCTGGAGGCCTCCTGAGTTAGGGGTACTGACCATTGTCAGTGTGAGTGAGCAGGAGGTGGGACAGGTCTGGTAACCAGGTGAACTGCTGACAAGCCGCTGACCTGCTCAGGGCTCTTTGCAGGCAGCCTGAGTCCTCGCGGCTGGGAGATGGCAGTGGGGAGGGAAGCACCCTGCCCCACTCTGTCCTGCTCAGTGCAGCTCCGGCAACCGCTCCAGCCTGCCATCTGTGGCCGGGGAGGGCCCGTGTTTGGGCGGTGGGCAGGGTCAGCCTCTGAAGCCATTTCCCATCCTGGAGCCCGAGGAGGGGGTGTGCACCCCCATGGCTCTGTGATATGAGTCCCCATTGTATGACCGAGATTCAGAGAGGCTGCTGC
Source organism: Mormoops blainvillei (assembly GCA_004026545.1). Lineage (NCBI taxonomy): Eukaryota > Metazoa > Chordata > Mammalia > Chiroptera > Mormoopidae > Mormoops > Mormoops blainvillei. The sequence continues at coordinate 46,982 of PVJD01002035.1, forward strand.
CCTGGGGTGCTGGGGCACCTCTGCTGGGCGACCGTACTGGTCAGGCACCTTCTCTGTTTAGTCTTGCTGGACACTAAGAGCCACTAAAGGCTACAGAGAGAAGTCACTTGCTGGCTGAAGGAACTGGGATGAATTTTATTTTTCCTAGCAAGGCTGCCGCCTGCGAGGCCACACACTGGGCCCAGCTGGCTCAGGTACTAGGACGGGGCCGGCAGGTGTGGCAGGCTTGGGCTGTGGGGCTGGGGGTGTGGGGTGTCCGGGGCTTGTAGCTGCTCCTTCTAGGGTCTTCCTTCTCCCATTCTGCCTTGGCACTCTGTGGAGGGCAGTGAGAGGGTCTCAGGCACATCAAAGAGGGGCTGTAGGTATCATGACTCCTCAGGCTAGAGGAGCAGAGGCACCTGCTTGTTCCCTGTGCTTGGCAATCTACACGGCTGCCCAGGGTGGCCTCAGTCTCCTCCATGGCACCTTACGCTTCTTGTTTAAAACTCATGCAGTGTAAGTGACAGAAAACAAGCTTATAATAGGTGAAACAAGGGACATTATGGCCCCAGTTATCCTCGGGGTCCTAAGGAGGGTCAGCTTCAGGCATGGCTGGATCCAGGGGCTCGGGGATGGTTTCAGAACATGCTGGCTCTGCAGTCTCTGAGAAATGGAGAGCTCTCCTTTCTGGATAGTTCCTGCTGGAGTCCAGGGGACGGCTCTGCCGGGCCCTGCTCAGGGTGCAGGCCCATCTTCACACCAGTCACAGTGACATGGGCCTGGCCCAACTCTTACCCACCTTTGTGGTTGAGAGTGAAGATGAGACCCCTGAACTCTGAAATTGATTGGGGTTTTATCATAAAAGCCAGAGGAGAGGCAGGTGTGCCAGGCAGAATGGCTGCTGCCACACTCCAGCTGGACACCAGACTGCCACGTCTGGCCCAGACCTCCAGACTTGCCTGCCCAGCTGCCTCTGGGCTTCTTCCCTGGGTGACCCCATGGTTCTGAGGTGGAACGTGGGTCTCTCCAGTCTCTCCAGACTGCACCCTTAACTGGGACCAGAATCCCAGAACCCTAGACATCCCTGGCCTTTATCCCGGTCCCCAGCTCTCCGCCACGCCCTCCCCGAGCCCCGTCTCTGGCCCCTGTGTTCCTCAGCTTCTCCCAGACGCTCTCTCCGCACTCAGTTGCCGTACAGCAGCCAGACTGACTGTTGTAAACCACACATTAAATCACGTCACGCCCTTGCTTAAGACCTTTCCGTGGTTCTTACTGCTCTTAAAAAATAAATTCAAACCTGGCCAAAAAAAAAAAAAATCCCAAACCACTGAGCTGGCATTCAGGGTCCCCCAGGATCTGGCCCTTGGTCTCCAGCTTAGTTTGTCCCTGCCTCCCCTCATGCCCGAGCTTCCGTCACAGCTCTGCACTCCCCCAGCGCCGGGCACTCCCAGCTTGGCGCCTGTGTGCAGGCTGCACCCCTCCTGGATCACTCCTTCCCACTGCCCACCTGGCTCACTCTGCAGGTTTCGGTCAAATGGTACTTTATCCAGGAAGCCGCGCCGGATGCGCTCACATCCACCCTGCACTTTTGTGCCTTGGGGGACCTGTACCTGGTGAAGCCCACAGGACCTGGCTTCGGCTGGGCAGAGCTCAGCTGGGAGCTGTGAACTGTGACTGCCTGGCGGGGGTGGGGTGGGGACTGGAAGCCAGTGCAGGGACGGGGTGGGTAGAATCTCCACTGAGACTCTGTGCCCCCAGTGCCCGGGGCTGGCCTGTCTCTCCTCGTTTGCTCTGCCGCCAGCCGCAGCCTGTCCACACACAGTGGGGCAGGCCTCCTTGGAGAACAGCCGAAAGCCGTCTCCTTTCCCACAGGAGAGCATTGTGTATGCATGTGGGGTTGCATGTTTTTCCTGTCTTCTTCATCCTTGGGGGTCTCTGAAACTTAAGTTCAAAACTCCTGGTTTAAATCAAACTAAGTAAAGGAGGGAAGCACCCTTGGGCCTGTATGGGGAAGGGTTGGGCTGGGGTGTGCAGACCTTGGGCTCAGCTCTGGCAAGTTACCATGTGACCCTGTGCAGATGCTACCACCAGCCTCAGTACGTCCAGGTAGAAAGTGGAGGCTGAAGCCAAACATTTCTGGAACCCCCCTCCCAGGCAACTCCAGGTGTCTTAGGGGCCAGACGGGGACCAGACACAAGTGAGTGGACACCGTGGGCAGAGGGAGAGGTGGGGACCCTGGCCGGGGAGTGTGGGCTCCTTGCTGCCTGACCCTCCGATGTTTCTTCAGAGAAGCTGCCTTTCTGAGCCTGTTGACATGACGTGGGTAACAAGTCCAGCATGCAGTGCTGTGTGGGCACTGAGGGCCCCTGCAGGGACCTCTGCAGGTCAAGGCGGCAGTGTTGGGACCTGTGCGGAGGGCAGGACGGTAGATGGGCCAGGGCTCCCTGCAGGCAGGAACTGCTCTGGGCAAGTGTCAGCGGAAGGCTGTCACCAATTCACCGCCAACAGGGTCCCCACTTTGGTGAAGGGGGAGACGTTATGTGGTGAAACGGCTCAGTGTGAGACACCGATTGCAATATGGCTCAGCTGTGGAACAGCGGGGTTGTAGCGACCCAGGTGCCGCGGCTCAGGTGAAGCGGCTGTGGCGTCACAGGGAAGTACAGTCTTGAACGGAACCTGAAAGTGTGTTCTGTTGAGGCAGGGGTGAAGCTGGCTTGTAGAAGAAGAATTACCCTCCTCCAGCCCCTGATTGGTCCCTTTCCAGGAAGATAAGGAACTCCAAATCAGCACACTTTGATTGGCTTAAATAGCATTGTCCAGATTGGTCAGAATGGAGCTGGTCTGATTGATCAGTAAAGATGCCAGTGAGGCTATAGTTGCAAAGTCCTGGTTGACCAAGACAGGTCTTCAGCCCATTGGTTGATTTACGAACCTGGGCGCCCCTTTATAAGGACGGGCTCAGCCTGCAGGAGGCGGACTGCTTGGGGCAGCTCTTCATTCACTGGAGCATGGGGAGCGGTGACCCTTAGATTCTGTTTATAAATTTGAGCCCCGTTAGCCACCAGGACTCCTTAACAGGCACTTTCGTTCTCGGGGTGGACAGGAACTTGTTGAGAATCCAACCTGCCTTCATCGTGGCCACCCCACACATCCTTCCAGGGTGTCCTTAATGTCCTGGCTGGCCTCGCCACCCGCTCAGACTGGGGGCATTTGGCGGGAGGGAAAGGGCTCTCCAGGGGCTCTTCCCTGAGGGGCGGGGAAAGGACGTGCACTGCCAGGGGCTGCTGTGGTGGAAGCTGCCTTGTCGGAGGTTTGTGCTCCATGGGCAGAGCGGCCTCCTGGGTTCTGCCCCGGCTCACGGCAGCCATTCAACTGGCGTTTGTGGCCTGAGACCCAGACTCGTCTCTTCAGTGAGTTAGGCATCCGAAGGCACGTAGAAGAGTCGAAAGGCATGGACAGGAGGTGGAGCGGTGGGTGCTGGGGCTGGGGCACAGGGAATTGGTGTTTGTTGAGCACAGAGTTTCAGTTTTCCAAGAAAAGAGGTCTGGAGACAGATGGTGGTGACGGTTGCACAATATTATGAAAATGGCAAGGATGGTAAATTTTACGTGTATTTTACCACAATACAAAAAGGCACCTGAGGACTCCTGGGGTTGGGTGAGTAATTAAGGGATGGGGTGGTGTCCCCTGAACCTCGCTGGCCCAGCTCCTCCTCCCCTGTGTTGACTGCTCCCCGGGGTTGAATGCCCGTGGCTGCCCCCACACTGCTCATGCCCCCAGGGACAGCCCCGTGGCAACCGGAAGCAGTCTGTTACTTGGCGGCCCTAGTTGCGGTCCTGATCTTCACTCTGATTGGATAGGAGTGAGTCATGGAGCCTTTCCATAGCCAGTCACTGTGGCCCAGGGTGCAATGTGCCGATTGGTTACAGCTTGAGTCACGTGTCCATCCCCACCCAGGAAGGAGAGGCATTGGCTACTCACCACCAGGCCGCTCTGCCAGTCAGGGCCCTGCCCAGAGGCGCTTGGGGACCCACCGAAGCCCCTGTGCTCCTTCCAGAGGAGCTGTCAGGAGGTCACCGTGCGCACCTTCTACCTTGCTCGCAACCTGGGAGCCAACCCCTGTCGTCCCGGTCTTACGGATGAGGAAACCCAGATGCCCCCCGTTACTCAGACCTGTAGGGCTTTCGCTCTGCGGGGTCACCTTTCCCCTTGGAATCCTCCAGGGTGGAGCACAGTGGAGTCCGACCCGACCCCTCAGGAAGGCCAGCGCTGTCGGGCGCTGGTCTCCGGGCCCGGGCGCAGGGCAGCCAGCTCTTCTGGGGCCTTCCCGTCGCCCTGCTGCCCTCCGCCCTGGCGCCGCTGTGGGCCCTGTGCTTCTGGCGCTGACTGCTGAGTGAACGATGCTGCTCATTCAGACGTTGGCAGGTTTCAGAGCCCTCCTGCCCCACAGCCAACCTTGGCTGCTCGCACCCTAGTGTCCCCACGGTTAGCTGGGCAGAGGGGAAGACCCAGGCCCTACCCAGGCCTGCTGCGAGGACCACTAGTGCCACAACCCTCGTGGGGCATTTGCCCCGAGTTCCTTGGATGCGCAGCGTCGAGGCTGGCTTTTGTGCAGGATGGCGGCCTGAGCTGTGGCTGGGGCCGCCTCCTCTGCTGTCCGAGATCTACAGCGGCGGGTGTGTGTGGCGGAGGGGCCTCTACTGGCACCCTGGGTCAGTACGGTGGGCAGGCAGATGCCCTTCGTCATCCCCACTGCCCTTCCCGGCTCAGGCAGCTGGGGCTGGGTGTTCTGTGCTGCCGCCCCCGAGCCCAGCAGGCTACAGGGGCATGGGACCATGTGTGCATGTCCGTACATCTATACTTGGGGGCGCGTATATACATGTGAAAGTGTGTGCATGCAGGTGAATGGTACATGTAAGTGTGTGTGTGTACATGCATATGTCTGTATCTGGGACATGTGAGCGTGTGCACATGAGGATGTACATGTGTTCAGGTGCATGTGTGTGCATTTGAATGAGCACGTGCATTCGTGTGTGTGTGTGTGTGTGTGCAGGTGTGTTCTCGGCAGGGGTTGCCTGCGGGGGAGGAACTGAGGAATCCACAGTGGAGGTACTGAGGGCAGAGGAAGGCCTCAGTCCCCTGAACCTTGGTGCTGCCTTGGAGCACCCTCAGTGGGCGCTCTGGAGAGGGAGGCCCAGGTAGGAGCCTCTGGCTCTGCTCTGCGGGCTCCACATTAAATGCCAGCTGCCCACAGGGTCTGAGGTGCTGCCATTAATATGGAGCGGTTATTACTAAGCCCGGAACCAGCTCCTCGGGCTCGTCCACGAATTTCAGTTACACTGCACGTCCACTCCAGGCTGTGGAGGGGGGCGCTCCCACTCAGAGGTGGCGGGGACTGGCATCCGGGACTCCAGGTCCAGGCTGTGCCAAGAGGCCAGGTGGGCTCAGCATTGCCCGGCCCAGCCCCACATGGTTCAGCGATGAGCTTGGCGAGCGGCGGACTTGGTGTGTGCTGGAGGCCGGCGTGTCACTCTGTCACCTCTGCCCCACGCAGCTGGGTGACCTGGACAAGGGCCTACTGAACCAACTGGGAAGGGGGTATCTATCCACACCCTCCTCATTGGGCGTTGGAAGGGTAAGCGCATGACAAGTCCTGAGCCCCAGGCCGGGGTTTGGGAAGTAGTGGCTGTTTCTGTATTTCTTTGGATCTGAGGGGCCATCAGTGACAGGACACACCAAGAAAGAGGGGACACTCCCAATTAAATCTTACCTGGTGTCTTAGCTGCAGTCCTACCAGGCATTGGCACCAGCCACCTGCCCCCGCCCGCATGCTCACTCGCTTTGCTTGCTTTGTGTGTGACTGCCTTCACCCACTTCTGGGTGTCCTCCTGCCTTTGGTGCGGCAGGCGGTCACGGTTGCGCCTGCAGGACAGCGCTCGCTGACGGCAAAGCCACACACGCCGCTGTCCCCGTGGCTTCCTGTGCACCTGCCATCTACAGCGCGACTTCCCGAAGGCACTGGAGCGGCAAGGGTCTCAACACAAGTGCTGGCCCCGCACGTAGCTCGAGGGAAGGACGGCGGTGCGGATGCCACGGCCCGGCCGGTGCCAGCCGCCGGCAGAGATAAGGCCCACTGATTCCACCCCGAGTGCAGGCGGTAAATGTGACCTGGGTGCAGCTTAGGGTCCTGGACACGCAGTGTTGTTACTGCTGTCACTGTAACGTCACCGGTGGGTTTGGGGCCGTCAGGGGCTGGGCGGCGGCCTCTGCCGCCGCCTCACACCAGGGGGACGAGCCCTAGCCCGCTGCCGGAGCAGCACACTCACCGGTGTTTCTCCTTTGAAAGCAGGATGGGGGGCACATGGCAAAGAAGGTATGTTTTTGTTCCCTGCAAGGTTGGTCTGAGGCTCAGCCGAGGCAGGTCTGATTGGCACAGAGCTCCTGGAGGCGTGACCAAAAGTGGCTCGAGAGCTGTCAGCGACTGGGACGCGAACAGCACAGGGACTGGGGCGCCCACCGCTCACGCAGTTGAAACCCTTTGTGCGACTCCCCCTGGCTCCCCTCATACGCAGGCTCCCAACCACCAGCCCACCCTGGAACGATGCCAGTTTGAGCTGCGCGGGTCGGTTTGAACTGAGCAGGTCCACTGAACTGCAAGGATCAATGGGAAAAAAACCCTCGTATAAATGGACCCATGCAGTTCTGATCCGTGTTCTTCAAGGGCCAGCTGTGTATATAACACGTGTCGCACTGCATCTCCTCTCCAGTCAGGTGCAAGTGAAGCCTCAGGTTAATCACAGATAAATTTTATTTTTCTGTCTGTCTGTTCTTGCACCTGCACTAACTGTGTTCGTCACGAGAGCTTTAGAGCTGTAAGAGCTAACGTATTAGCTGCTTACAGCTGTGCTGCCCGCTGTGGTGGCAGCTTCAGCTGCGGGAGGCTGCCGGGTGCCCGGAGCGTGGCTGGTCTGAAAGGAGAGGTGCTCTGAGTATAAAATACACACTAGATTTCAAAGAGTTATGGCGGTACAAAAAAAGAAAATATTTTGTTGGTAATTTTAAAGTGTTGATTATAGGCTGAAATCATAATATTTTGGATATATTGGGTTAAATAAGATGTATCGCTGAAATAATTTCACCTGTTTGTTTTTTTTTAACGTGGCAACGTATGAAGCCCACGTTCTGCCTCTGTGGGGCAGAGCGTCTTTGAAACACCTGGCTGAACACCGCCCCTGTGGTTGTTATTTTTTTGCAAAATTTTGTTGGCTGGTCACATCTGTTTATTCTTTCAATCGAATGTTAGAATTGTTTTGTTAGGTTAAAAAGATCCCTTGTGAATTTGACTGACATTAGATTCAACTTAGAAACCAATTAGAGCTGGGATCGACATAATTTACAGTATTGGGCAGGATCATGGTGTTTTTCAGTAGATTGAACCCTGTTTTGTTGCTGCTTAGCGAAGTAGCATACATTTTTTATACAGGTTACCCATTGTTTTTAATCAGGGTCATTTCAAGGATTTTTTTCTTTTTGCCATTGTGAATTGCATCCCTTCCATCTATTGCTGCTGCACAGGAAGGCTATTGATTTTTATATAATTATCTTTTATCAAGCTGCTTGATTGAACTCATTAATTCCAATATGTCTTTGTGGACCCCCTTGGGGTTTCCAGGCATACTCTTGGGCTGGCAGACACAAGGATGATTTTGAGGCTCCGTTTCCAGCCCGCACCGTCTAGACCCTTCAGAGTGATGTTAAGTAACAGCAGTGGCTCTGCGTCTGCGTCTGCGCCCAGCCCTGGTGGGAACGCCTGGCGCTCCCCTGCCTAATAGAATGCTCGCTAGCGGACTGAGATGGATTTTGTGTGAAGGCAAGATCCTCTAAATTCCAGCTTTCTGAGATCCCATTTTTATCAGCAAAGGAGGCAAAATCTAGATAAAAAGTGTCTAACAGCCCGCACCACCCTGCTGCCCCCCAAAGCCGAAGGCCTCACAATTCCCGGGAGCCGTGTCTCCCACCGACCTGGGCCTCAGAGCCTCTCCGTTGCTGGCTTGCTGGCCCCAGAAGGCAAGCCAGCCTCCACTGCACCCCTCGCCCGGCTTACAGCTGGGGACCCCTCACAGAAAGCGTTGGTAGGGGTGGGGAGCTGTGATTAGGAAGCTGGAGGAGGCTGCCCTGGCAGCTCTGCGGTAGCAGGACAAGGGCCGCCACGGGAGGGGGCTGACCCTCGAGGCACCAGGTCTCTGTGAGTCTCTCCCACGGGGCAGACCCCCCAAGCCCCCCCCTTGAGTCTTTCAGAAACTGGGCCCCTCGCGAGGCCTGGGCCAGCCCACACAGGCCCCCCGTGTCTCACTGTGACCTTACTTCTGCACGCTTCTGTGGCCGGTCCGGCCGATCTGTCCACCCGCAGACAGGCGTGGGCTCGGGGCAGCTTCGAACGATGCCTGTGCCCGAGCCTCACCCTGGGAGAGTCCGGTTCCTCACACCTGGAGGGAGCCAGAGATCTGTGTTTTTCAAGAGCCGCGTGGGAGACTCTTACACACAATAGATGGGTACCCGCTGACCTAGAGAAAGGTCATGAGGCATGAGGTCTGGCAGAACCAAGTCCAGGGCCAGGCTTCCTCTGTCTGGCCTTTGACCCTCAGTTTCTCCAGTTGCAGCACTGCCTGTCCTTCAGGGAGTGGGGAAGAATGAGGCTGGTTGGCCTCCGTCCAGAAGAATGTCATGGGAGGATGAGGATAGAATGAGATGCTGGCCCTAGGACCGGGCAGCTGCGCTGACCATCTCTGCCCTCCAGTCCCCCTGGAAGTTCAGACCTGGCAGAGGGAGGGCAGCCCCCTTGCATGGTGGTCCCTGAGGCTGGCTCTTCACGAGGCTGGCGCCGGGAACTCAGAGGGCACCGTGCACTGATGCTGCAGGCCCTGCCTGGCGGGGTCGGGGCAGGGGCGGCCCCCCGGGGTGCTCCTCAGTCCGGTGCCCCCAGCCGGACCCCGGGCCTGTGTGGCACCCAGCTGCTGTCCTGGGCTCGCCAGCCCCAAGCAGAAACCCGTGCTCTTGGGCGCATGGGTCTGAGACCCACCCGCACGCACAGCGCACACCGAGCCGGGAGAGGACTTGGGCCCGGGCCCGGCTCAGCGGCCAGGGAGGCCCAGTGGTCCCTGAGCAGCCCCCAATGCAGCTCCAGGGACAGCTGTCCCAGCAAGGCAGGGACACCGCAGGGGCAGTGCTGGGTTCTGGCTCAGCCCTCCCTTTCCGTCCCTCCCCTCCCATGGCCCCCTCCTCCTCCTCGTCCTCCTCGTCCTCCTTCCCCCTCCCCATCACCCTGCCCTGCCCTCTGTCCTCCCTTCTTTCCCAGTGTGAGGGACCCCATCTTTGTCAGCCAAGACCCTTCAGTGACCCTTCCAGGGTAGTGGGCCCTTTGTCGCTGGCCACTCTGCCCAGGCTGCACTTGCGCGTCCCTGTTCACACAGCCCCTCCTGTGACACGCATGAGCCCCCACTGGGAATGAGTGGCATCATCCCACTTAGCTGAGAAAAATCTGGTTCAGAGACCAGAACCATGACCCCCACCCCCACCCGATCACACAGACCCCAGACCCCGGGCTCCTTTTCACTGCCCCCAGAGCTTCCCCTAAACCTCTGCTGTCTCAGGGTGCACATCACCCCCACCCCCTAAACACACACACACACCAGCAGGGTTAATTGCCATAGGGGTCGGGGAGTTTCTCCTCTCCTTGGCGGCTGAGTTCTTGGTGCACTTCCCAGTCTACAAGGTCAAGGCGTGCGCCACTGTCCTGCCAGGGCAGCCCCCACCTCAGATAGGGCAGCCTGGCCTTAGGGTGCCAGTTTTGATGGCAGGGAGCCCAGAACCTCGCTGGCTGTCCTTACTGGGGAGGCTGGTTGGACCAGGCTGTTCTGTGCCGTCCTGCACAAGGGCCCAGGCGCAGGGGTGAAGGAGGCCAGCCTCCGTTCGGTGCCTGGGAGTAGATAGGCTGCAGGGCAGAGGGCGGCCAACGCTGGGTGGAGAATGAAGGGCACAGGAGGGGCAGGAGGCAGTGCCAGGCATTTGCCCCGCCGTCAAGGTTGCGTTGCTTCATTCAACTCTTTGAGGGCCTCCTGGGTCCCCAGGACTTGCAGCACAGGAACGAAAACCAGGGTCAGTGGCAGCGGAGCTGCTGGCCGTGGAGCGTGGCTACAGTGGCCTGGGTGGATGCTCTGGGGCTGGGCGTGGCCGGGCAGGGCAGACAGCAGTCAGGCTCTGTCCCGGGCTTGGCCTCGGCCTGTCCTGATTGGCCGCCGGGGCTCAGGGCCCTCGCAGCCCTCTCCCAGGGGTCCCCCAGTTCCTGTGGGCCTGGCCACTGCAGCTGGCCTGGCCTGGAGCCCTCCGTCCCGGCATTGGCGTTCGCTTCGGGCTAATGACATGGGAAGGTGCACTCCTGTTGCTGCTGAGACTCGGTCCTATCCGGTTTCTTCAGTAGCTGGAGGTTGCAGCCCCCTCACCCCGCCCCAGCTGACGGGTCCTCCGTGGGCCTAGACGTTAACCCTTCGGTCGCTCGAGTGGATTCTTTTCCTGCCGCCCCTTTGCAGTTTACCTGGCTGTCGGCCCCCTCCGATTGGTCTCGTCTGTTTCCTTAGGCTTCTTTCAAAGAAGTGCTCCATTATATGTTTTGATTTTTTTTTCAGATTTGATTTTTTAATATGTAACCCCTTTAATTCAAGTGAAGTGTGTTTCCTGTACTGTGTGAGGTGTTGGTTTTAAGTATTTAATTTTTCTCTAAATTGCTGCACCAGGTTGTGTCAGCATCCTTCGTTTTCTGGTTTGCCCTTTCCGCGTGGCTGTGGGGTGTGTTCCCGCATCCGTGAAGTTCGTGGAGGAGGTCCGGTTTCCTTCTGGCCTCTGTGTGTGTGTGTCTTTTATTTTTTTTAACCTACAGTAGGCTTTCTAATTTTCGTTGCTTACTGATACGTTCTTATGCCTGATAGGGCAAGTATCAGACTGGGACTTTAAAAAAAAGTTCTGGCTATTTTTGTTCATTTTCCAAATGGTTTGCGGCTCGTTTTCTTATGATCTTACACCTGACTGTAAGAGGCCCTTGATTCTGGCTGCACCGCCACTCCCAGTGGAGTCCCGGGTGCAACAGGCCGGCCACCGCCACCGCCGCCGCCGCCGCCACCACCAGGTGAACGACTACGTCCTGATGCTTGGTTTTCTCGGAGGAGGAAGAACATGGTTTTCATCTTCTAAAATATATCCCAATAGGTTTGTTAGTCATTATTTTAGATTTTATTGCCATCATGATGGAGACCTCTCCGTTATATTTTATGGTGGTTTATTCGAGAATCTAGGAGTGCTTCACCCAGGTTTAGCAGGGGACCGTGTCCTCGGGCTGCCTCGGGCCATTCTAGGTGAACAGTGTTCCCAGGGTTTACGCTCTTTCACTCCGAAAAAGCAAGCAAGCCAAAAACATCATGTTGGTGCCAGCCCCGTGTGTGTGCTCAAGTGCAGCTGAGCATGGACAGCCCTGTGGACCGGGCAAGCCCAGCCCACGCAGACCCCCTCCGCGCCTCCTCCTTGGTTCAGCAGAATCCGCCTTTCCTTACCGCGGCAGCGCGACTGCAGACCTTGGATGGTCACGGAGTATCCTTCTGTACAAACCTCCTGCTTGGATGCCTCCCATGTTTGCATTCCCAGACGTACCCGTTTCTATATTTATTTTGCATCTAGGCATTTCATGAACTTATTATTTTTTTCCTTTGTTGTGGATTTTGGGGGGTTATTACTGGAGTATACAATTGTGTTCTGCAATGCCTAATATTTGTGTATCTTCTTTTTCAATATTTATTGATTTCATGTCTTCCTACATTGGTGAGAGTGGGAAGTCGAATGTTGTGCTTTTGTGTGGGGCCACACCGTGTCTTCTGAGCCTCCGGCCCACCGCCACCTCAGGGGAGTGGCCACAGGGGCCCACTCCTCCTCCTGGGGCTGCTGCCAGCGGGAGACCCAAAGCCGTCAAGTCTGCCGAGGGCCCCTCTGGTCGCCACTCGCCCGGATGGGCGGCTTCTCTCCCGGTTCCGTTGCACCGGCTGGAGCTGAGCCCGGGCAGGCACGTGGGGTGTTCTGCGGGGGCGGGGCCGTTGATAGCGGTGACTGGCAGGCCCCCGTTAAGCCAGGGGGCCTCACTCAGCCCTGTGGCCTGCCAGGTGCCCTGTGTCTTCGGGGAGCAGTGCACCTGGGCATGTGCGGGCTGGTGCCAGGGAGAATGGGAGGTGGCTGTCCTCCAAAGGCTGCCCTGAGTCCCAGCAGGGATGTGGCTCGGCGAGACCCTCCCAGGAGAAGGCTGGCTGGCGGATCCATCGCTGTCGCCTGAAGCACTGAGTGATTTGGACTTTGGAGCCCATTTGAGTCCCTGCCTTACCCCTGACCAATCAAGCCCTTCCTGGGCCTGTGTGCCCCTTGCGCAGGGTGGGTCTGCAAACTGGTGGGCTGGGGCCGCACCCTCCCACCCAGGGATTTTGTTTGGCCCTCCTAGGGCTTGACAAATGTCTCACAAAAGTCCAGGTGCCCGGCTCTCCTGGCGAACCGGGGAGAGCTCTGAGGCCTGCCCCCAAGCAGGGACGGGACACCCCAGAGGCCCCCACAGCTCCCTGGGACCACCCTGGCCCACTGCCCAGCCTTTTATTTCCTGCCTGGTCTCTGTGGCCCTTCCCGAGACTTTCTCTTCTGTTGAGGTGAGTGCCTCCTGCCTCTCACCTGTGAAAGGAGGGTGGTTGTGGGAGGATGACACGAAGGCTTGCGGCTGACACTTACTTGCAAATGGCCCTTCTTATCACGAGGCAATATTTCCCTCCTGGCCCTGCCCGGAGGAGATGGACAAAGTGCAGTGCAGCCATGAGTCACTGTGGACCAGCCCACGGCCGCGCTGGGGCTGGGCGAGGGCGCGGGCAGGCAGGCCAGCCCCGGGCAGCCCACGGCCGGCCTGGGACGTGCTGCCAGAGGAGGCCATGACTGCTCTGGAATGGAATTCCTGGGTCGGAAGAAGCACAGATGTTGCCTAGACGAAGCCAAGAGCTGCTGACATCACCGAGAGCCCGTCGGGACACGGGGATTGCAGCCGAGGGTCCTGCATCCTTTCCTGCCGGCGCACATTCCTGGGGTCCCGCCAGTTTGCAGGGCTGGTGTGGATGCACACATGCACACGCGTACACGCACACACATGCCCACACACACACGCACACGCTGCTGCTTCCACTGTGTTTGCACACAGTCAGCCAGGATGTGGAAAGGATTTGCAGCCTGGAAGGGCAGAAGAGAACCGGTGGGCAGGCCGGCCAGGGAGGGGAGATGCAGGCCTGTGTGGCGAGTGGACTCTGCGGGACAACGGCAGCCTTCGGGGTGCAGAGCTGTCCGGAGCAGCTGCCCAGGGAGAGGGGAGCACACAGCCCTCCCTCCGCCATCGCTGAAGGGGGAGCCTGCCCCCAATTTCTCCCTTGGCTATGAATGTGAAGAGAGCAACCCCGGGGCTGTGGGGGGCTGGCTCCTGTCCTTTCACCGTCACCTATGCGGTTGGAACCTGCCACCCTGTCCTGCCCGGACTTCTGTCCCCATGTCCCATCACCTGCCACTGCAAGGGACAGGAAACCCAGAACAAACTGGCTTGGGCCGAAAGGGGATGCTCGGGCCTCCCGCCCTGCTGCATCCCTGCCTCACTCCCCGGCCTGGCCTCAGTGGCCTTTCCCCGTGACAGGCGCAGGCTCACCCGCCAGCCGAGCAGAGAGACCTTCCTGCTCCCTTGGGTTTCAGCAGGAGGCCGAGGCTGGTTCTCATGGGCTCAGGCCGGGTCATAGGTCAGTCCTTGAGTAAACCACTGTGACCAGGGCAGCGAGCAGGGCTTCGGTGGGCCGGGCCGGGCCGCATGACCAGTGGCTCCAGGGGTAGAGTCTGTGGTGTGAAGGGCAGGGAACCCTGGGGGGATGCCTCGGGGCCCAGGGGAAAGCCAGGCTGCTGTCAGCAGGGGAGCAGTGGGCCCCCTGCCTTCTCCGCCGCCTTGCCCCCCTGCCCTCCTTGCCCTGGCTCTGGCCCACCTGCCCTACCCCCCCGGTGCTGCAGGGGCTCTCCCCCACCCCCTGGGTAAAGCTCAGACCCCAAGGCCAGCATTCAGGGCCCCTCCTGACCAGTGAGCATTTGCCGCTTCTGCCCACCTTATCCTCCCTGCCCCTCTGTCCCGTGGGCATGGCCGGGAGCCCGTGGAGACCGTCCATTCACGTCCAGGGTCGGCTCTGCCTGTGCTGAGAATGGTCCTGTCACAGGACAAGGAGGGACCGGTTGTCTTGACTACAGTTGAACCTAAAAAGCCTCTAGGAGTGTGAGTGCACCAGGGCCCGAGACATTCGGGAGCGTGACGTGCCAAGGGAGCGTCCGTGAGCAGCGCTGCACAGACGGAGCGGGATCCCTTTGTCTGAGGTACCGGGAGCCCCCCGTGCCTGGCTGTCGGCTAGAAGCCCTCCTGGCCTCCGGCCAAGGCCTCGCTGCGCCCATGTGCTGGCCTGCCTCCTCCTCACCCCCCTGTTGTCTGGTGAGGCCCGTGGACCCCTTGTCAGAATAATGTTTTAACACATCATATAAAACACAAAGGATGCACGTTCTGTTTAAGTGAAACCATCAACACTGGGAAAGTTTAGAATACGGCGGTACATGTGGCTGTTAATTTTTTATCATCATCACGCCTTTTTTGGTAGCAGCTGTATGGAGGTATAGTTGACGTACCATATATTTCAGCCACTTAAAGCGTAAAATTCAGTGGCTTTAGAACATTTACAGAGTTGTACAGCCGTCGTCCGGTCAGTTTTTAGATATGTCCATCACCCCAGAAAGACGCCCCGTACCCGTCGGTTACTGCCTGCCGCCCAGACTCTATCTTTACTGATCGGCCTGTTCTGGATATTTTATACCAAGTGGAATCACGCAGTGTTTGTCCTTTTGCGTCTGACATCTTTCAGTTAACACAGTGTTTTCAGGGTTCGTCTGTATTGCAGGATGTGTCAGGACATTACATTTTATGGACAAATAACATTCCATTGTACAGATGCAGCAGTTTTTAAAACCCACTTCTCAGTCGATGGATGTCTGGGTGGTTTCCACTTTTTGGCTCTCACGGGGGCGACGCCACCATGAACATTTGTGCACCCGTTTTCCGTGGGCTTTTCAATCAAGGCATGCAATAGCGGGGCCTCGGGGCCTGCGCCGCAGCCTGCCATCGAGTCGCACCGAGTGTGCGTCCCACGTGACCACCTCTGCATCAGTGGCAGTGAGAGTCGCAGACCCCCGTCTCGTCTGTTGTCGTGAACGCAGGCGCTGCTCGTCAGCCAGGCCAATGCCTTCATCCGGCCTGGAAGGAAATGCCAGCTCGCCGCAGTTAGGGAGAGCGACGTGATTCCTCGCCCAGGTCGGGGGGCCTGGCGCGAAGGGCCTCCAGGGAGGGAGTGCCCTGAGGGCAGTGGCAACCCCTCGCCCTGAGTGCCCCGCCGAGTGCTGTGGCCGTGGCGGGCCTGCTGTGCCCTCACTGCCCATCGTGAGGGGTGGTGTCCCTCTCCCTCTTTCTCTCCCAGCCACCTCTGCGTCCCTAGCTTGGGAGGCCTGCAGCCAGAGGGCATGGTCCCAAGGCCTCCTGGGCTGCTGGGGGCCCCTCCCCACACTGTCTTCCCTCCTGCCAGCCCATTTCGCTTCGTACCTACTGGGAGGGGGAACACAGCTGAAGGCCTCTCAGCGGGGACCCCGCGGATTTTACCTCAGACACAGACCGGCTCCCTGCCACCGGCTAGGTCGGTGCTCACCTGGGGAAGGCACCAGACCGGTCACTTCCCGCAGCCCCTACCAGCTGTGGAGTTGGGGAGGGACCGTTGGCTGTGTGGCGGCCGGGGTCCTGGCTCCGAGGTGGTCTTGGTCAAGGGGGCTTGAGTCCTACCTGCTTCCCATCTCTCTCCAGGGGCGGGATCCAGCCCTCCTGACCCCATGTGGACGCGTGGGAGGGAGAGTGCCCACACCAGGGTGACGCCGTGCCAGGTGCCCTTCCTTGGGGCCACCTGCAGTCGAGGGCCAGGCTCCATCCTGTGTCTGAGTCTTGCGTGGGCCTTGCCCGGCGCCCCTTCCCTGGCCACCACGGGCGGCCGCTGCCGCCCTCTTGGCTGCTGCACTTGGGTAGCTGTGTCTGGCCTGGGCCCGGCTGCCCGGCTGCTGCCACGACCCGCCCCCCAGCCCCCCCCCCCCCCCACACACAGAGGGGCTTCTGTCCTGCTTCTTGTGTTTCAGCAGCGGCCAGAGGCCGTCCTCAATTCGTGGCTGGCAGGGCTTTGCCGGGGCATCTAGACCTGGCTCCGGGCCCCCTCACGCCTCTGGGGAGTCTTAGATGACACTGCAGCTCGCTTCAGGGCCTGTGGGGGCCTGGGACCGCTCCAGGGCTGCCCTGGGTGAGCGGGCCGGGCCGGGGCGGTGGAGTGAGAGCTGGACTTTGTGCGCCTCCTCTGTGACCTTGGGCAGGTTGTTTCCCTTCTGGGAGCTCCCCCGCCCAGGGTCTCAGCCTGGAGGTTTCCCGTGCCGACTAACCTGAGGACAGAATGGGTGGGGGGCACCGCTGCGGGTCCTCTACGCAGCGTGCCGGTCCTGTCGGGTCCTGGGGTGCCTGGCACCTCCGTCCTGGGACGGTGCACAGCGCTCTGTGGCGCTGGGCTTAGCTTTCTCAATCCCACACTGCCCCTGCACCCGCGGAGGCAGACGCAGAAGCAAACCGAGGGAAGGAGGCAGCCCTGCCCCCCCGCCCCGTGATCCTGCCAGCATTCCAGTGTGTGTCTTTCATGCACGTGCACGTGTGCACACCCACACTCGTGAAGACGGGCCCCCCGAGCGTTTCTCTCGGACCTGCCTCTGCTTGCTGTTTGTACAGCAGGCCCAGCTGTGGGTCGCTTACTGTTCTCCTCTGACGTCTGTGGCCAGAGGCAGCAGAGTCTGCTAGGGACCACCTGGCACTAGGTGTTCGCGGACGCAGGAGCACGGGCCAGACTGAGGAGGAGCACCCTGGGCTCGGACAAGGGTGGCTGTGGGGGTGGGGTCCCAGGAAGGAGGAGCAGCCGGTCGGCGGGTGTGTCACTGGGCAGCCTGTGGGAGGGGTCCCGAGGCAGGCTCTGGGTGCAGGCACAGGGCCCGCGTGGAGCTCAGCGGGCAGCAGTGCACCAGGGCTGTGGGTACCGTCACCCAGAGAGGGAGGCAGGGAGGCACCAAAGGAAGAAAGAGGCAGAGGAAAGAGACAACGCTTTGTGGTCCCCACCACATGGGGGACAAGTGGAGAAGGTGGTAGAGGGCCGACGGGGCTGCTCCCATGCTAACGCGTGAGAGGCTCAGGGTGACAGTGTGGGGGCCCAGCATCAGATGGGGGCTTTGCCACTGGCAGGCCCAGGGCATGGGGGAGTGGGAGTGCGGGGGGCCGATGAGGTAAGGGGCCGATGAGAGGCAAGGACGTGAGGGAGAGACGGTGCATCCTGGGAGCAGACCCTGGGGCAAGGCGACAGGTACCCGGTTGAAGAGGACGTCTCCTCCTGGGGAGACTTGAATGCACACATGTGCAGGTAGTGTTTACATGTGTACGTGTGTGTTTGAGCTCTGCCTCTCTGCACAGAGGGTTTTCAGTGGTCAGAGTTTGTCCATAGACTGAAGATGGGGGACCTAGGAGGGAGGGGAAGTTGAAGATAACGTAAGAGAAAGAGTGTATTAGTCCGGAGTTATTATTCTTCAAGAGTCAGAAACCAATGTGAAACTGGCTTAAACCAAAAAAAACTTCTCGGTTAATACACCTGAAAAAACCCAGGGCTGTCTGGCTTCAGGTGCGGCCGGTCGCAGGTGCCCCAATAAATCTTTAGTCTCTTTCTCACTCTCGCTCTGGCCCTGCTCCCTCTGTGTGGGAGGGAGCACCCTTCCCACGAGGAAGAATGATGGTGGCCGACAGCTGCCACCTCACATCCTCACAGTCTAACAACCACAGGGAAACTGTTTCTTTTCTAATGGTTCCAGCAGCAGTTTCTGGATTTAACCTGAGAGCCGACTGTGGCAGGTCCTCGTCCCTGAGCTGTGTTAGCTGAGCTCAGGGTGGCCTGGCCTGGGTTATGTGCCCCTTTACCCCCATGGGGCCTGAGGGAGCGGAGTGCCTGCTGGGGAACACAGGCTGTGTTACACAGAAGGCCTGGGCCTTGCACCACGCAGGCCTGGGGTTCCCGAGGAAGAGGCTGGGCAAGGATTCGAAACCCTAGATGGCTGGAGGAGGCGGTTGCTGTCCTGCAGGATGGAAGGAAATGGGCGGACGTAGTGGCAGACGTGGGGCAGCAGGGAGTCCCCTGTGTGGCCACCCGCAGCTCATGGGCAGGGCAGAGGCTCAAGGTGCTGACCAGGCTCTGCAGCTCTTCTGGGAGTTGTCTGTCCCTGGAGGAGGGCAGCAGCCGGAGGGAGGCGGGCTGACCGCTGGCTGCCTGGGGACCCTCAGGCCAAGCCGCAGGAGTGACCTGAAAGCAGAAAAGCAAGCCCCTGGGCCAGGCACGGCGTTCCGCCTACCTCAGGAGCTGGAGGCCGGGAATGAGCAGAGCCTGCCAGAGGCGAGGGGCTCCGGGAGGCAGGACCGTGCTGGCCAGCAGAGAGCTGGGTGAGAGCACCGGAAGCCAGGACCCGTGACGGCTCTGCCCAGGTGGGACTCGTGGCCCCAGAATCCAGCCCGTGGGCATGCTTTGTGTGGTCTGCAAATGTGTGAGGCCTCTGCTGAAAAGAGGGTCAGCCCTGCTCCGCAGAGGGTGGCGGCTCTGTTCTACTGGATCAAGGTGGGTAGGATGGGGTGGGGGAGACGGAAGTAAACATTTCAGACAGTGGCGAGAGCTGTGAAAGGAAGTCAACAGATAACGAGGCCAGGAGCAGCTCACAGGTGCGTGGGCACGTGAGTGCAAGGAGGTGCGTTTATGACATGTGTGAAAGGCACGCATACGTGTGCATAATAGCACATGATGGTGTGTGCACACATGGATGCATAGGTGAGTGAATGTGCATGCACTTGATGCATGCACACGGGTGATGCATGCATGTGCATGTGCGGTGCATGTGTGCACCCAGTACATGTGCACACGGTACATGTGTGTGTGGCAGACAGGTGCATGTGATGCTTGTGACGTGTGTGTGTGCACATGTGTGTAAGTGTGTGTGCACATGTGGTAAGTGTGGCACATGCCAGTGTCAAGGGCACAGCTGCCGGGAACAACCTGCCATCTTTCACGAGCCCTCACTCATGACTAGAGGAAAACGGGAGAGAGATAACAGGCGTGGGAAAAGCAGAGTCAGCATGGCAAGCCACGCCCCTTTCTTCCAGCGCCTGCTGAACAAGGCGGTTTTGCCCACGGGCCGGCTCTGTCGTGAATGATGCTTTGAGTTGGGGGTCTGGCCCACCTGGGCGGCCCTTCAGGCCTCCCCATCGCAGGGCCAAAGGAGCAACATCAGTGGTCCCGCCGTGAGCCAAGGGGGCCTTGGCGCTGACCCACCTGGCCCCGGGCAGGAGCGTCCTCTGCCACATAGGGACCGATAGCAGCTGCTGGCCTGTGCCCCGTGTCTGTCATCATCAAGGCTTCCAAAGGGCGCGGCGCAGCGCCTGCCGGAGCACTCACTGCGGGGGCTTGGTCCGTTCCCACTTCCCGCCCTCCTTGATGAGGGGCTTGAAGCGGCTGCAGCAGGCCGCATGGCGCTGGTCTCCCTGGCGGGACCGCGGGTCCTCCCGCCTGCGCTCCGTCTCGCCCGCCTCCTTGTCCCCTCCTCCCCCGTCTCCTGTCTGGCTCCCGCGCGACCTCTTCCCCTGCCTCAGCCTCGCCTGAGTTAATGAGGGCCCAGCCTCCTGCGCGCCCGCTCGGCAGCCCCGCGTTTAATTAATAATCTCACACTGCGGCTCCTCAGAGACTGTGCCGCCGTGTTATTCCCCGCTAATTGGAAGAGGCTAGTTAAGCTCTGAGATGAATGACCCCTTCTGCTGGCGACGTCTTGGCCCGGGGTCCCCGTCGGGATCTTGACATTGGGCTGGGTGCTGGGCTGGAAGGGCGGAAAGGCCGGCCCACCCCCTCCAGGTCCGGGGGTGCAGCCAGCTGCCCCAGGCTCAGCCCGCCCTGACCTGGGGAGGGCCCGCAGCGGGGTACCCTGCTGAGGGCAGGGCCTTGGACTCGCCACTGCCCACGGCTCACATCTCAGCTCTGTGCCAGTCCTCGGTGAGCCCCCAGGGAGTCTAGAGCCTTCCCCCAGCCCAGTTCACACCTGCCCACCCCCCACTGTGGCCCAGCCTCATCTCCACCCTGCATGCCTGCACCGTGCTCTTTATCGGGCAGGGCACCCCAGTGGGTGCTGACCACACAGCAGGTCCAGACACATGCCGATGTCATGTTTGCCCAGCAGACATCTGTTCCGTGCCACGCTGGCTGCTGGGGCGACACCAGTGACCTCAACCCAGGGATGCCGTTGGTTGCCCGTGGGTGGCAGCAGTGAAGAGACCGGTCGGTGTTGGGTGCAGAGGGAAGTTCGGACTGCACCTTCCCCGCCGTGGGTGCACAGGCCAGTGTCCCATAAGCTGAGCGTCTGAAGGCACCCCCACATCCATTCAGAGGACGAAGGCTAGCTGCACGGCATGCCTGGGTGGGACCGAGCCACTCTGAGGAACGAGGTGGAGCCGCAGGCTCATGGGTGGCGGAGGGCCCAGGGAGGCGCAGAAGGGACGAGCACATGGCCGCAGGCCCCACGGCGCCTGCCCCCGCCCCAACCTGCACAGCGCCCGTGGTGCAGGCGGCTTTGTGGCATGGCATGCGGATGGGGCCGCAGGTGCTGTCCTGCGTCAGTTTCTGGAGAGTATCTTTGCGTAATGCTGGTGCAATTGATACAGGATATGACTGATGTTTCCCTATAATTCTTGGGCCCAGGTGGCATCACATGCCCACAGCACTCTCGGTGCGACCCCAGCGTGGGTGCCCAGCCAGCCTGTCCATTGGCCTCTGAGGGCTGCAGAGCTGTTGGCTGTGGCCGGGATGTGAGATCTTGTCCCTGTCCCTCAACTGGGCTGGAGGGATTTCCCAGGGGACATGTGGGTAGCAGCAGGGTGATGTGGGAACAGTGGGCAGCGGCGCATGCTCAGCTCCCATGGTCCTGGGGGTCTTCGTCCTGTGTGCGAGGCGCCTGCTGACCAGGACCACCGTCTCCCTGGCCCCCACCACCTGTCTGTCCCTCCACCTCCACGTGAAACTGTGCCGTGGGCGTCTGGGGTCTTCACGCTTCTCCCCTGTTGTGCTGGTGACAGGGCCTGGGGTCTGAAGTGCACCCCCAGGCAGGCGGACCTTGAGGTGTGACATCGGCCGCTCTGCCAGCTGGGCCCGTCTGCAGGGATGAGGGTGACTCTCGTCAGAGCCCAAGCACAATGTGTGAGGGACTGATTACCAGGAAGCCGTCAGGAGGAGGCACCGCGGAGCTGCGGGGGAGGGACGCCCAGAGGAGCGGGCCCTGCCACAGGCGTTGGACCGGAGCCCCTGGCAGAGCTGGCAGAAGGGCTGAGGCCTGGGATCACAGCGGCCATGGGGCTGGGCCGTGCCTGCGTCCCAGCGAGCCTGCCGTTGGGCGGGGCCTAGAATTGGCTGGGGAATGTCTTTCCTTCCTTTCTTGGTTTCTTCCTTGTCTTTCCTTTTCATCTTCCTTCCCTGCCTTCCCTTTCCTTCCTTCGTCTTTCTCTTTCCTTCTTTTGTCCTCACTCCTTCATCCAGTGACATTGCTCTGTCCTTCCTCTGCCCAGGCCATGTGGACACACTGTGAAGGCAGAGACAAGCCTGGGCTGTTGTCTGGGAGCACGTGGCTGCCAGGAGAGACACACCAGGAGGGTCTGAAACACCATCAGGCAGGGAGGGGTGTTCTGTGGAGTGGCTTGCCCCTGAGGGACTTAGGCAGGAGCCCGACGTGCCCGCAGGGGTGTGAGCCCCCCGTGCCGTGGGCTGGGGCACCCCTCGAGGCCCCACCCCAGGGTGCTGCCCGGCTGAGGTGCTGAGTCTCCTCTGCTCCGGTGTGGCCTCCACTAGTGCCCACTCTGCTGCTGGCCTGGCCTGTCACTCTGGCCTCAGGAAATGGGCAGTCTCTCCGTCCCAGGCTAGATCCTCTTCTAGAATTCTTGGCAAACACGACTTCCTGGGGCTCTTGTCTCTCACGGGCCACCTGCTGCGGCTCCCTGACCCTGGAGCTAGGTGGCCATCTGGGCTTTCCCTGTACTGACCCACTCACTCACTCTGGGACCTGCCGGGACTTTCTCTTCGTCTTTCACGTTCTTAGGTTTCGTGGTAATGGATTTCCTAGGAGTGGATTTCTTTTTTAAATAAGCCTTGATCAGCTCTCTATGAATCCATTGAAGTTGAAATCTTTCGTCTAATTCTGGGAAATTCCTGGACATTTATTTCTTCATCTGTTTTCTTCTCTCCCCTTTTCTGCGCCCAGGCTTCACCCACGCGACTTCGCCCTCCGCTCGTGCCCGCCCCCCGCGTGCCGAGGCTTCCCGAGCGAGAGCCGCGACCGCCTCTCAGCTCCAAGCTGGTCGGTTGGCTCCGCTGTCCTGCTCCTCGGCTCAGCGCTGGGTCCTCTTCCCAGTTACAAATGCTTGTCCTGCCCCGTCCTGCTTCGTAACCGCTCCTTCCGGCTCCCCGTCCCCAGTGTGTGCTTTGCCTCCTGGAGAAGGCTTGCCATGGTCATGCCAACTCTCCCTCCTCTGTAACAGGCTGCTCTGGGTGTGACCTTCCCTTTGTAGCACAAGTGCCGCTCAGTGGGAGCTCCTGCCCCGCAGGCCCTGTGTGTGGCTGTGGCCAGTTGAGTGGGCGGAGGCTCAGGCCCCGCCCATTGAGCAGGCTTTCCTCTCACCCCGGGTGCACCGACTGGCCCCAACTCCCGTTTTCTGACCCAGGACTCAGGCTCTCCGGGTAATGATGGTGGGAAACCAGTGCACGTTGGGGACACCCCCACTTCCCCAATGGGGTGCAAGTGACTGGCCCCAGGACCTTGGTGCATTCCAGAGGCAGGGTATTTAGTCTTGCCCCGGGTCTGCTTGGGGTACGAGTCTTAGGCGGAGCCCACGGGGCTGAGGTAGGTAGAGGCCATGCTCAGGGGGAGGACCTGAGTCACTGGAGGGAGGGACAGGAGGGAGAGATGAAGCTGGTGCCAAGGCGGGGATAGGGGAGGGGTAGGTGGGGGTGGGAGATGGTGAGAGAGAACCCGGAAGTGGAGAGCTGGCCGAGGCTTGAGGACGTTGATGGGCGGGAGGAGGAGGTTGGACGACCCCGGGCTGCTGGCCTGCATGGCCAGGTGGAGGCCGGGCTGACTGTGATCGAGCTCCTGGGCAGGGAGGCGCAGGGCAGGGAGAGGCTGGGTGGTGGCCCCGGGGCCATGCCGATGGGGCATCGTAGTGTCCTTGTGGCTCCTGGGCCTGGCACAGGGAGGCATGGGGATCCTTCCCCATGGGGCGAGTGCCTGCTGGCATGGAGGCGAAGAGAGGACACGCCGGGGGCACGGAGGCCACGAGGGCTGGGAGGAAAAGGCAGCCCCCAAAGCCGGGGCCGCCGCTGATGAGCCCTGTGACCTGGCAGGTGTGTCGGCCTCGGCAGGCCTCGTTTCCCTCATACGTGACCCAGAATCGCCCAGTGGAGACCTTGCAGTGCCCATGCCCACGAGAGGGGCCGTGGCCCGGGGGCTGCAGGAGGGCGCAGGCAGCGTGGCGGGCAGGCGCCAGAGCGAAGCACCTGGACGCAGCGCTTTTGCTTCAGAAGGAAAGGGGAAAACAGCGTCTGTTCTGGCCGTGGTGGGGGTGGGGAGGAGCCCTGTCCCTGCCGAGCTTCCCGCACCCCCTTCTGCCCCGCCCCGCGCTCACTTAGCTCAGAGTTGGCGTTGGCCCAGGTCCGAGGGGGATGTGGCAGCCAGGAGGCGGAGCCCAGCCAAGACCCAGATGGCAAAGGGAGGTGCTTCCCAAGAGGAGGAGGGCGAGACAAGGACGGGCGACCTGGCGGGGCGGGCGGGGGCGCTGGGAGCCTGCAAGTGCCCTCTCTGGCCCTGCTCCGCTTTAAGACTTTGTCCATCGGAGGCCTCGGCCTGGATGAAGGGGCGTGAGGCTTGGGGTGGGGCCGTGGGTCCAGTGTGCGTGTGAGGTGTGCAGAGCCCCCGTCAGGTTCCGGTTGGGAACTCCTGGTCCCGGAGCTGACACCTGAATTTGGCCAGACTACCCCTCTGGTCCTCCTCTGATTATGTATGTGTGTGCATGAGTGTGTGTGTGGGGGTGGGGTGGGGTTGAACAGGTGTGAGGTACATGTGTGAGAATGCATTGTGAGTGTGAGTGTGAGAGCACATGTACTGTGCAAGTGTCCGTGTATGTGAATGTGGAAGTGCACAGTGAGCTCATACAAGTGCACGAGGGTGTGTTTGTGTGTGTGTGAGCGTGTGTGTGTTTGTGAACGCATGTGTGGGTGTAGGGAATGGCGAGGATGCACACCAGTGTGACTGTGTGCACACGGGCATGTGTGTGGATTTGCGTGTGGGCTGTATGTGCATGTGTGAGAGTGAGTATGATGCACAAGTGTGCATGTGCACGAGTGTGTATGAGAGTGTGCACATGTGAGTGTGCGTGTGTGCATGTGCGGGGGTGTTTGTGCATGTGTGAGTGAGAGCGTGTGCGGGTGTGTGTGAACATGTGCCCTGTGTGTGCACGTGCACACGCGTGCACCTTCCTCACAGACCACCCCCAGGAAGGGAGGCCGCGGGGCGGAGGCCACTCGTTTCTGCCGCTGCCCCTCCACCCTCGGAGACTGTCCTCGCGCTGCCTCCTTCCCTGTCGGACTGTGACATTCCAGTTGGCTTCCTGTTGTGGAAGGTGGGGGCTTGCCCCTGAGGCCCTGCTCCCCTCCCTGCTGCGGTCTCCTGAAATGGTTCTGTCACCTCTCTCTTCCCTCTTGTGGGTCCTGTTTCGTTGGCTCCCGTGGCCGATGAGACGCGTTACCACGAGCTTACAGCTTACACAGCAGAGGCGTGTTCTCTCCCAGCCCTGGGGGCAGAAGCCGGGTGGCGCTGGGCCACACTCCCTCCAGAGGCTCCAAGGGAGGGTGATGTCCCTGCCTCTCCCAGCTTTCAGTGGGCCTGGTGACCCTGGGCTGCGGCTGCACCCCTCCCGGCTTCAAGGCCAGTGTGTCCCCCTCTGTCTGCGGTCTCGTCTGTGCGTGGCCTTCTCCTTTCGTCTGTCTGATCTCCGCCTCCTTGTAAGGACGTGGGCCGGCAACTGCACTGGGACCCCTGGTCATTCAGGAGCCACTACCATCTCCAGACCTTTAATCACTTCTACAAAGCTCTTTTGTTCCTCCCTGCAGGAGTCCATATTTATAGATTCCAGGGATTAGGGCTGGGACATGTCTGTGGAGGCCGCATTTTAGCCGACCACTCCCGTGGGTCTTTAAATAGCGTATGTGCACGTTTTCTGCTTCTCCCATCCCTCTGCGTGATGGGGTCCCAGCGTCCTGCCCCCTCCCCACTTCCGTCGCCTCTCGCCTCCACTCCGCACTCTCAGTGGCGGCTGGGCCTCCACCAGCTCTGGTTCTTGGGTGCTGCTCACAGCCCGTAGACCATGGCTAGGCCCTTTGCCTCTGAGCCACATCACCCCCGCGGCCCCCAGAAGTGCGGAGCATGCGGGGCAGGAGGTGGGCTCAGGGGAGCACAGACCCAGCCCTTCCAGAGCCGCGTGCGGCCAGAGGCCCGCCCTTCTGGGCCGGGCTGTCCTGCGCAGTCGGCTGGGGAGACCAGCACCAGAGCACACACCTGTGAACATTTGCATCTTTCTCCCACATAACCTGGTGTGCAGAGCGGTTTGGAAAAATTGTTTCCTGTGGCTGTTGAGACAGTAGATGGCAAGCCTTTGCCCACGCGGAGGTGGCAGGGAGGGCCGAGGACCCGGAGGCGGGAGCCTGCAGGTGGGGTGCTGTGGCGCCCGTGCGCTGTGCGGTGGGCTAGGCAGCTGCCTGGCCAGGGTCTCCCTGACTTCCCAGTGTGGCTGCAGTGTGGGGTGGAGGCCCTCTCACTGCCACCCACTGGGAGCCAACCAAGGCCCTGGGGTGTCTTCCCAGCCTCGGCTGTCCCGGTGCCTTTGCCAGACTGAACCATTCCTCCCACTGTGTCGCAGGCACGGGGAGGCTCGGCCGTCAGGGAGAGCAAAACTGCCCAGGCCGCACAGCGGGGGCAGCCGGCCCCACGGGCTCAGGGCAGCACCTCCCAGACTTAATTTTAATGAACTTTTATTTTTTTAAATAAAACTGTATATATTGAAAGTATACAGCATGATCGTTTGAGGTGTAAATGATCGCTCCGGTGTCCATGCGTGGATGGGTGAGAAAGACTTGTGGCATGCATAGACAACAGAATATTGTCTCATTTTTTTAGAAAGAAAGAGGCCCTGCCCCTTGCAACAGTGGGGATGGACCTGGCGGATGCTGTGCTCAGTGAGAGAAGCCAGACGCAGAAAGGCAAGGGCCGCGCAGCCTCACTGACGTGTGGGCCCTAAAGAGTCTGAAGTCGCAGAAGCAGAGAGCAGAAAGAACAGCAAAGGCGGGGGCGGGGGCGGGGGCCGGGGCCGGGCCGGGAAGGTGGTCGGGGGCACGAGGTGGCAGTCGGATAGGACGACCGCGTCTGGTGTTCTCAGGTGCGCTGTGCACATCGGGCCGTAGTTAGTCACACTACCCGGGCTCCAGGGACTGGCTCGGAGAGTCCGTTTCAGGTACTGTCCCCGCACACACACACACAGAGGAGGCCACAGCCTCAGCCTGGGACGGACGTTGCACTGCCTGGGGACTGGGAACGGCTGCGGGCTCTCCTTCTCAGGCCCGAGGCGCAACTGGATTCTGCATCTCCAACCAGCTGCCAGGTGACACGCATGCTCCGGGGCTGCTCCGGAGGCTGCGAGGGCCCTGGGTGTGCCCCTGGGCCACCAACCCAAGGAGGGGACACTTCTCTGAAGGGCTTGGGGCATTGCCTCCATCCCTACTTGCGTATGTGAGTGTCATTTGGGGAGAATGTATCCTGTGAGTAAAGTTAAAAAAGAATTCCCCCAACATATTTGTCTAGGAAAAGAAAATGGGGTGAAATAGTGCATGGGGCCTGCAGGAGCAATTATCACATTTCAGGGGCTCCCTGCAGCCCCTCGCCTTCCTGAACCCTTGCCCTGAGAGCAGTGGTGGTCGACCATGCCAGCCCTCTGCCAGCCTGCGGGGCTACGCAGCTCCTGTCTCAGCTGGCATTTCAGCTGCGCCCTCCTGGGCCACCCCATTTCCCTCTGCGCCTCTCCACCCCATTGCCCCCCTCACCCCGGCAGTCACTGGTCAGGTGGCCTGGAGCCCCCCAGGATTCTCCTGCTGCTAAGACAGTCCATGTCAGAAACTCCCCCTCTCGAAGCTAGCAGGCTGAGTGGTTTATAAACAACAGAGAAATCAGAGCACCAGAATTCTCAGCATAAACGCATCTTTTATGTCCTCTTGTATGTGCCCTACTCACACCAGAAGGCATTGAACTTGACCTGCATAAGAGACAGTGACCTTGAGAAGGAATTCCCATGCCACCCTGCAGCTGGGGAAACAGAGGCTCTGAAGGCAAAGCGACTTTTCTCTATTTACTGAGCATCTGCAAGGTGCAGTCACTGGCTCTGGGGGCTGTGAGCCAGCAAGGAAACCTTCAGCCCTAAGATCTGACTGGAGGGCAGGCCATGGCCTAGGAAGGAACCCACACATGGGCTACCAGGAAAGGGCGTCACGGGAAGAAACAGCGCAGGTGGCAGAGCAGGGCACCACGGGAAGGGACACCCCTAGCCAAGGTCCTTCTGAGAAGGAGACATTTAATTTGAGGCCTGGACTCAAGGCGGGAGGCGAAGCAGGTGCAAAGGCCCTGGGGCAGGAACTAAGTTGAAGTGTCCAAGGACAGGCAGCAGATCTCTGTGGCCGGAACTTCATGTGAAGGAGAGGTCAGGTGCCGGGCTGTCCTGTGGTGGGCAGTAGGCCTGACTCCTGTTTCCGAGGTTCTGTTGGGCCACTGTGGAGACTGGGAGTCACATGGGCTCGGTCTTCATGGCCCCCAGCATACAGTTGCTCTGGTTCTGTCAGCACCAGCGTTGCTGGGCCCAGGAAGCCCCCGTGGACTGGTGGGCGCCCAGGCCACTTTTTCTGCTGTTGGACTTCTGCGGGCACAGCTTCTGCTGTACCACGGGGCTGTCCCCGCATGATGACCGATGTTCACCCGGGTCAGCCGACGGCCCTGTGGAGGGCAGCGAGGCCCTCACAGCATCTGCTAGGGGGGATGGCAGGGTACACCAGGGACAGGGACCTTGGGGAGGGGAGGCGCTGTGGGCAGAGTCTGGGCTGGACTCAGGCTGGCCGGCCAGGGTTCCTCTGGCGTGGCCCTGCTGAGTACTCACCCTCTGCTAGGCGCCAGGCTCGCCCACACAGACCCTGACCCAGTGCTGTAGCTTCTGAGGCCATGACAGGGGTGGGACGGGTCTCCCAGGGCGGCCCCCTTGGCCCAAGCCCCCAACCTGTACCAGGTGGTCCTGCCAGCCTGGCTCCTGCTGGGCCTTTCGCTGTGTCCTCAGAGGAGCCTCGCCCGCGAGTCCCCTCCCCCGATCAGACTGCTATCTCAGTGCCCGCGCAGCCCGGGAGCACAGGGACATGGGGCCGGCCTCAGGGCTTTGCTTCCTGCCTGGCGTCCCTGCTGAGGGGGCTTCCGCCCGGCTGTCCCGCGGTCACGGGGCCTGGTGCTGGACTGGCGTTCCGGTGAGGCTGGGGCTCTGGGCAGGGCCCCCGCCCTCCCTGGCGCTCCCTGGGGGGACTCCGGCCTGAGGGCTGGGAATGCTGGGCGCGTGTGAGTGTGTGTGCCGGGGACACGGTGAAGTGTTGTGAGACAGTGCCCCACGTGTGTTTGAGTGGTGTGTGCGAATTTGTGCTGGTGTGTCCGTGTTCAAGTAGCGAGTGGGAGTATGGGTTTGCGGCGTGTCCATGTCACTGTGTGAGTGTGTATGTGTGCATATGCACGTGAGTGTGTGCGGTTATAAATTTGTGGTGTATGTTGATGTGACTGAGTGGTCACAGTGCATTTTGTGTATGTCCGTGTGAGCCCGTGTATGGGAGTGGCGTCTCTGTGTGTGTTGGTATGATATGTGCGATGTGTGTGTACTTGTCAGCGCATATGCACGTGCGTGTTCCAAGCCGCGCTGGGCCTGCTCCCTCGCAGACGCCTCCCGGTCCCTGGTGGACGGGGGAGGGGCACCTGCGCTGAGCCCTCCGAGCCTGTGCCGGGCTGGCGCAGACCTCAGCCCCTGGCGCGCACGCTGGTCGGCCTCAGAGATTTCACAGCAGGGGCCTCTCTTTTGAAAAAAGTTCTGATTTCAGTGAATTCATCTGCTTGAATTGTATTCAACCACTCGGACCGGTGAATGTGTTCCTGTGAAACCTGCAACCCTGCAGGGTCGCCAAGGGCCCTGTCGCCCCTGCCCCTCTGAGGGGTTGGGGCTTTGGAAAATACCCTCCTAGGCCCTTTTCTGTGTGTTTGGGGGGACCCAAATGTACTACGAGACACTGTATAGAATTGCTTGTGTATTTCTCGTCTTCCTTTAAAAACTGTTACGTGTGTATTTAAAGCACATTGCATAATTGCCATTCCATAACTTATATTTTTCACTCAAAAATACACCCTGCAGACCCAGCCACGTGGATGTGCC
>PVJD01002035.1:76866-223640 GCA_004026545.1 Mormoops blainvillei
TGGCCCCCACTTTATCCTTCTTTTTCAGAATTGTCATAGCTACTTCCAGTTCCTTGGCTTTTCCACATAAATTGTGGAATAACCTTGTCTACATCTATAAACAGTCCTGCTCATGTTTTGTTTGGGATCTCCCTAAAGCTGGGGATCAGTTGATGGAGAATCGACATCTTTACTGGGTTTCGTTTTTCAGTCCATGAACGTGATATGTCTCCCCATTTCTTTGGGCCTTTAAAATGTTCTTTTTCTCAGCATTTTTTAGTTTTCAGAAAACAAATCCTGCATGCGTTTTAAAGATTCATATTTAAGTATTTTGCTTTGGTTTAACTGCTGTAAATGGCTTACTTTTAATTTGTTTGTTTGCTTGTTTGTTTCTAAGAGTTTTATTGCCAGAATATAGAAAGAGGGTTGATTTACTGTGTTCCGACCTGCCATCCCATGACCTTATTAATTAAACTCATTCATTATTTTAGGAAGTTTCTTTTATACTTTTCCCACAGACAGTCATGTTGTCTGTGAAGAAGGACAGGGTATTTCTTCCTGCCGAACCTGTGCTGCTTGCACATACTGTTTCTTGACTCATCGCACGGCTTAGAGTAGGACCGGTGAGAGTGTTCCCTTGGGGAGGAAGACATTCAGCCTCCATGACTGGGTGTCATGTTAGCTTTAGGTTTCTTGTAGATGCTCTTTATCCGGCTAAGAAAGTTCCTTTCCATATTACTTAGCTCAGAGTTTTTATTTTCATTCGTGAATACCTGTTGAATTTTATCGAATGCTGCTTTCTGCATCATTTGATATGATCGTGTGTTTTTTCTTATCTAGTCTGCTAACAGGATGGGTTACATTGGCTTTTGAATATTGTGCCAGCCTTCATTCCAGGATAAATTTCACTTGTTTTTGGCATATTACACTTCTTATGCGTTGCTGGGTTCGATTCGCCAATATCTTGTTGAGGATTTTTGTATCAATGTTCTATTGGTCTATGATATTTTTTTTCCCTTGAAATATCTTTGTCTAGTTTTAGTACCAGAGTCATGAGTTTGAAAAGTGTTCCCTCTCTTATCTTTTCTAAAAGAGATCATGTAGTTCCGGTGTCAGTTCTTCTGTAAATGTTTGGTAGGATTTTCCAGTAAAACAGTCTGGGTCTGGAGATTTCTTTTTGAAGCTTTTAAACTAGGCATTAAATGGCTGTCATAGTTATAGGACTTTTCAGACTTTCTTCTTCATCTTGGGGTAGGTTTGGGTACTTTGTGGCTTTGAGAAAGTCATGCATTTCTTCAAAGTTGAACTTACACTCGTAGAGTTGTTTGTAATGTTCGCTTATCTTTTTAATGCCTGTGAATTGCTTAGAAAAAAATGATATTCATTTTTTTAATTGATTTGAGAGAATGAGAGATTTGCTGTTCTACCCATTTATGCACTCATTGGTGGCTTCTTGTATGTGCCCTGACCAGGGATTGAACCCACAACCTTGGCACACTGGGACGACACTGCAACCAACTGAGCTACCTGGCCAGGGCCCCTTAGTGATAGTCTTTTAAAAATTCCTAATATTATGAATTGGTATTGTCTTTTTTCAAAAAATCAGCCTTGATAAAGATTTAGCGACTTTATTTATCTTTATAGAGAACCATCTTTTGATTTTATTGATTTTCTCTATTATATTTTTGTATTCAGGGTCATCGATTTTTACTCCGATTACGAAAAAATTTTCTTCCTTCTTCTTCCTTTGGGTTTATTTTGTTCTTGTATTGCAAACATTTTTTAGTATCTCATTTTAATTTATCTCTGTGTTTGACTATCAGTCCTTGTGTAGGTTAGTGGTCCCTCCAGGGCTTACAATAATCGTACCTAACTCTTCACCGTCTGCTTAGATTCAGTATTTTCACAACTTCAGGGTGAAGCTTGAGTGGTTAGCACCACACAGGCCCCTTCACCCCTTTCTACTGTTGTGTTTCATGTGAGAACCACATCAGGCGATGTCATAATTCTTACTAAAAAAGAACCATCTATTATATTTTTCCAGACAGTTACTATTTCTGTTGTTCTTCTTTTATTCTTCAAGTTCAAAATTTCTTTCCAGTATTATTTCCCTTGTGTTCAAAGAACTTTAAAGGAAGTTCTACTATTTTTAAGGAAGTATCAACTATGTTAGACTATGTCTGTTGGCACCAAATACTTAGTTTTTCTTCATCTGAGAAAGTCTTTATGTCTCCATAATTCTTTAAAAATTGTTTCCCATTACAGTCGACATTCTATATTATATTAGTTCTGGGTGCACAGCATATTGGTCGGACAACTATGTAATTTACAAAGTGATCTCCAGGAAGCCCCGTCCCTGCTTGGCGCCTCACACAGCTTATTACAGTGCTCGCGCCTGCGCCCGGTGCTGTGCTCGCCGCCCCCGGGACTACCCTGTAACTGCCAACTTGTGCTTCTTGATCTCTTCACCTTTTTCACCCAGACCCCCAAACCCCCTTCCCATCTGGCGACCATTGGTTCATTCTCTGTGTCAATGAGTCTGTTTTTTTATTGTGTTCATTTATTTTGTCTTATAGATTCCACATAAGAATAAAATCACATCGGTACGTGTCTTTCTCTGACTGACATATTTCACTCAGCATAACACCCCCCGGGCCTGTCCACATTGTTGCAGATGGTGAGATTTCATCCTTCTGATGGCCGAGTCCCATCCATCTCGCATGTGTACCGCATCGTCTTTACCCAGTAGTCTGCTGGTAGACACTTCCGCTGCTTTCATGTCTTGGCTGTCGTAAAGAATTCTGCAGTGAGAAAAGGAATGCATGTATCTTTTGCATTAGTGTTTTGGATATCTTTGGATAAATAATCAGAAGTGGAATCACTGAGTCCATAAGGCAGTTCTATTTTCAATTTTTTGAGAAACCTCCATACTGTTCCCCACAGTGGCTGCACCGATCTGGGTCCCCACCAGCAGTCACGAGGGTTCCCCTTTCTCCACATCCTCGCCAGCACTTGTTTGTTGATTTATGCACGACAGCCGTTCGGACAGGTGTGAGGTGATATCTCCTTGTGGTTCATTTGCATTTCTCTCATGATCAGTGACACCGAGCATCTTTTCGCGTGTCTGTTAGGCCATCTGTATGTTGTCTCTGGAGAAGTGTCTGTTCAGGTCCTTCACTCATTTTTTTAATTGGATTGTTTGTCTTTTGGTGTTAAGTTCTGGGCGTTCCTTATGTGTTTTAGATATTGCAGGCCATGGATGCAATATAAGATATTGCATCCTCAGTGGATGTTATCCTGGGCAAATATCCTCACTCTTCCAGTAGTTTGTCTTTTCATTTTGTTGATGGTCTCCTTTGCTGTGCAAAAACTTTTTAGTTTGGTGTAGTCCTGTTTGCTTATTTTTTCTTTTGTTTCCTTTGCCTGAGGAGACAATTCCAAAAAGAAATGTTAGTAAGACCAATGTCAGAGAGTTAACTCTCTGTGTTTCCTTCTAGGAGTTTTATAGATTTGAATTTTACATTTAAGCCTTTACTCCATCTTGAATTTATTCTTGTATACAGTGTAAGAAGGTAGTCTGGTTTCATTTTTGTGTGTGTGCATCTGTCCAGTTTCCCTAACATCATTTATTGAAGAGACTGTCTTTACCCCACTGTATATTCTTGCCTCCTTTGTCATAGATTAATTGACCATATAGGTGTGGGTTTATTTCTGGACTTTCTATTCTGTAGCGTTGATCTATATATCTGTTTTTTATGCTAGTACCATGCTGTTTCAATTACTATGACCTTGTAGTATAGTTTGATATCAGGTAGCATGATACCTCCAACTTTGTTCTTCTTTCTCAAGATCGTTGTGGTTATTTGGGGTCTTTTATAGTTTTATATAAATTTGAATATTACTTGTTCCAGTTCTGTAAAAATTGCATTGGTATTTTTATAGCAATTTCTTTGAATCTACTTTGGGTAGTATGAACATTTTAACTGTGTTAATTCTTCCAACCTGTGAGCACAGTATATGCTTCTGTTTACTCGTGTTTTCTTTTTCTTTTTCTTTTTCTTTTTTTAAGATTCTATTTATTTATTTTTAGAGAGAGGGGAAGGGAGGGAGAAAGAAAGGGAGAGAGACATCCATGTGTGGTTGCCTCGTGTGCCCCCTACTGGGGACCTGGCCTGCAACCCAGGCATGTGCCCTGACTGGGAATCAAACCGGCAACCCTTTGGTTTGCAGGCCGGCGCTCAATCCACTGAGCAACACCAGCCAGGGCTATTTGTATTTTCTTCAGTTTGTTTCTTCTTCAGTTTCTTACAGTTTTCCATGTATAGGTCTTTTATCTCCTGGTTAAACTTATTCCTAGGTAGTTTATTTTTTGAGACAATTATAAATGGGGTTGTTTTCTTAATTTCTCTTTCTGATAATTTGTTATTGATGTGTAAAAATGCAAGTGATATTGAATATTAATTTTGTATCCTTTACTGAATCTAGAGGATGCTTGGGTTTCTGCCGCTCTTTGCCTCACCTGGACAACGTCCCCGCTGATTTTCACAACCAGAGTTGTGGGGACTCCTCTTCCTGGCCCTCCAGGCTGGGGCGCCTAGTGTGGGGCTGGGACCCCTCACTTGTCAGGGGGGACTTCTGAAGCTGAGACGGATTCTCCCAACCACCAGAGTGTGCGTGGGACCAGCCCATTTCCCAGCTCCTCCCCCGATCAGTCTCCGTGCAGCTTTTCCCTCAGGTCCTCAGTTGGAGGCCGTCTGCCCAGCCAGTGCTCGGGGGCTCTCAAGGGCAGCGGTTCTATAATTTAGTTGTGATTTCGACGTGGCCACGGGAGGAGGCCAGCACAGTGCTGGCCCTTCTCCATAATTCTTGAAGGATACTGTTGTTGGAAATAAAATCCTGCTTTGGTAGTTTTTTCTGGGAGTATATTAAAAATGTTTTTCCAGTTTCTTTGAACTCCATGGTTTTGATTACGACATACATGGAAGTAGATTTTTGGAGGGTTGAATCTGTTTGAGATTTCCTGTGCTGTGTGTTGTAGGTTTATATCTTTCACCAAAGTTAGGAAGCTTTTAGCCATTATTCAGTGTTGTTGTTGTTGTTGTTTGTTTTTGTTTTTAATCACTGCACTCTTTTTCCTCTCCTTCGGGAACACCAGTGACATCAATGTTACATCTTTTGGTGTTTTCCCACAGATCTCTAAGGCCCTTGTACTATAAAAAATATTTTTTTTCTCTCTGCTGTCCAAGTTGGATAATTTTTATGGCTCTATCTTCACATGCACTGACTCATTCCTCTGTTATGTTCATGCTGCCATTGAGCATGTTCGGTGGGTTTTTATTTTGGTTGTTTTATTTTTCAGTTCTGAAGCTTCCATGTGGTTCTTTTAAAATGTTTTCTATTTATCGCTGCCACTATCTTTCCATTAGTTGCAAGAGGTTAGCCCTTCCTTTATGAAGCATTTTTGTAATAGTTGCTTTAAAATCCTTTCAAATGATCCCAACATAGGTCTCTTCTTAGTGTTGCTATTTGTTGTCTTTTCGCAAGGGAAGTGAGATTTTCCTGGTTTTTCACATGCCAGGTCGTTGCGAACTGTCTCCTGGACATTTCGATACTATGCTGAGACTTCGGGTTTTGTTTAAATGCCATGGTCTTATTTAAACACTGTATACATGGTTGATATTTTTATTTTATCAGATAATTGCCCCAGTTGGGTTCGGGTTGCAAGTTCCAACCTTCCTGCTACAGATTGCGGTTTCGACGTCAGGTGCATTTTCAGACCAGCCCCACCTCCGCACCTGCTGGCCAGCCTGGGGCCTGGGCATTGGTCTCTCTCGTAGTCCCATCCCCAAAGCCCGCGGTGTGTCGCCTGCAGTCAGGTCCGTGCGTGCACAGCCCAGGGGTGAGCTCGGGGGGATACAACAACTGCACGACATCAGCGTCCCAAGCTCTCCGCTATGTCCGCTGTCTCCCAAGTACTTTCCGGTCTCCCTGACGCTCTCGGGCCGGCAGGTCGGGCCCTTGGCTCTGATGCACACTTCCTGCAGCTAACCGCATGAGAGGGCACGGAGCAAAAAGCGGCGGGGGTTTGCTCCATCTTCCTGGGACCGCGGCCCTTCCAGTCGGAGAGGAAGGCTGCTGCCCCCAGAGTTTTAGGGGCCTGTGGGCTGCCATGGACGGGAGTGTGAGAGGATGGAGAAAAGAAAAAGGGAGACGTAAAAATGGGCGATTTTCCGTGCTCTCTCTGTGTGTGAGGACGTTCCCTCCTTGTCTGCACTTAGTGTACCTCCTGGAGTTCACCCCGCCTGGGGCCCAGGCTGAGGGCACGGGAAGATTAAAGTGAGGGAAGCCACTATTGGCCTGGCGGCACTGCGCACCGGGCCTCCTTCCCCTCGGGGGTCAGCGAGAGTGCATCCAGCCTGCGCCCTGGCAGTGGGACTGGCCAGCCCTTCCGGGCCAGGGTAAGCAGGTGGGTGCTCTCCGCGGCAGGCGGTCTCGGCCAGAGGGCAGGAGGGGCCTGCATTCAGGGCTTGTGCTTTGGGGGCCTCCCTGGCTGTTATCCTCGCTGGCTGGCTTTTCTCCAGGGCCCGAGCAGTCGTGCTGTGTCTGTCTGCTGGTCGGCTGTTCCCAGGTCGCTTCTGAGTCAAGTTTTATGTATGAGGACTTACAGTCATAGCATTGTGTTTATTTGGATTTCGGCTTTAAAGTACATTTCTGAGTGTGCACGTCATTCCCCCAGACTAAGGAATTTCGAGAGACATTAGTTGGAGCCCTGCCGCGCCAAAAAGCCCGTGCTCTGTGCCGCGGACACGGAAGGGGAAGGGCCCGTCTTGTCCCGTCGGTTGCCGGCGGGGAAGAAGGCAAAAGACTGGTGAAAAATGGTGTCACAACTCCAGTGGGGCCTGTAAGAGGATATTATTATTTTGTGTTGATTTTTTGGTTTTCTATTATGTTCCCAATTAAACATTATTTTTGAGCCTGTAGAAATATGCTTGAGGAAACTAAAAGAGCCTACACTGTATAAAAGCACAAGGAAGGAAATGAGAGCCGTGCAATTCTATCACTCTGACAGCCACTCTGGGAGGCAAAACACGGGCCCCCAAGAGTCCACGTCCAAACCCCGAGGGCCTGTGGACACATTCTGTCACCTGGCGAGGGGGACCTGCAGACACGACACGGAGACTCCCCTGCGTTAACCCAGGGCTCAGGGCGATCCCAAGACACCTTACAGTGGGCCTGAGGAAGGCATAAGGGGAGGCCGGAGAGAGAGGCCTGAGGGTGCAACACACCGCTGGCTCTGGAGGCGGGGGAGGGGCTGCAGCCCGGGAGCTGCAGCGCGTCCGGAAGCTGGAAGAGGCGAGGAGACACGTGCGCCCCAGAAGCTTCCGGGAGGGCCTGAGCCCTGCCGACACCCAGATTTAGTTACGGTAGCCATGGGAACAAATCAGCCACCCCGGATACATGGGGACCATTTTCCATCTTTTTACATATATGAGTAATGGTCATAAATGGGATCATATCACACACACTATTTTAATTATTTACTTTAGGTTCATTTTGGTCTCTCTTCTGCCTTCCTGAGTACTCTCTTCATTTTTGTCTTTCTTTCTTTCTTTCTTTCTTTTTTTTTTTTTTTTTGGTCCGTCCTGTAATTATGGAGCGTGTAAGGCTGTGAATTTGCTTCTGGTGGCAGCTTTGGTCCCATCCACAAGTCTTGACGCATTGAAGTCTCATTGTCACTTCCAAAAGTGCCTGTGCTTTTTATTCCAGACTTATTTAGAGGAGAGTTTAAAATGCATTAGAGTGGTTGGGTGTCAGGTTGTTCCTTTGGTGTGAATTCCTAGTACAACCCAAACGTTTTCAGACCCCAGCTCCTGCAGGGTTAAACCAGCTTCCCTTCACCACGTCACCTCTGCCCAGCTCAGACTCAGTTTCCTTCAAGGACTACTTCCCCTTCCTTCACTCCAACGCCCCTGAGACATTTCAGAGCACCTCTGGTTCTATCCCAGTTCTGGAGAGCCTGTGTGCTCCCTCTTGTCGGGTGTGTCTTCCGGGCATCCATCGTCTCCCAGCTGGTACCCCCGGCTCCGCGGAGCCCGGGCACCTTCCGTAGCTGCCAGACTCGGGAGGAAGGAGAAGCGCGGTCTCCATGGATACTTGGCATGGATGCCGGCTCCAGGCCAGACATTGAGTTGTGAGGACGGCGGATGACCTGGATGTGCTGAGCCTTGGGGAATTTCTGAAATTGCTTTTGTCTCCAGGTGTTTGCTCGGCTTTGTAAATGTTAGGGGGCCTTTGGAAGGGAATGAGTGTTCTGTGTTCTGATGAAGTGTGAGCCTTGGATGCCATGGAAACCAGACTGGGTCAGAGAGAAGCTGAAAGAGGACAGTGTGAAGGCCCCTGGGGGCCAGGAGAGGTGGGGCTGGGGCCATGGGTGCTGGGTGCCGGCGACAGGAAACACAGGCTGAGGGCAAGTGCAGGCCAGCCTGCTGGGAGTGGAGGGTATGAAGGGGAGCAGGCGTTTTGGAGGTGACTGGAGGGTCTTCTTGCTTGGGATTAGAGACCCAGGTGTAATGGCAGACCAAGATAAAGAAGGCCTGGAGAGGAGGAAGCTGAAGATGCAGCTGGGGAGAGGACAGGGGACACAGTGAGACTCTGGAGCAGGTGCAGGTGGCGGAGCCATGTGGCTTGGAGCTTTTTCTCCTCTGAGATTTCAGAAGAGGGGGTGAGAGGTCACGTCACCAGTGGCTTTATCAGTTAGGGGGTAGAGCTTTGGGCATGACGTCCCCTAGGGCTGGAGCCTCCGTGGAGTCGGGGGTCCTGGGGGCATGGCTGGGGGATGGTCCAGGCTCTGACTGTTGGGACCAGAGTGTGAGGAGGGCACTATCAGGACAGACACGGCAGGCTTTGCTGGGGGCTTCCAGCCAGAGAGTGTGGGCAGAGGGGCCAGGTGGGGACCCCCTACACCTCTTAAGAGGCAGCATCTGTCAGGGGTCTAGGTGTGGCTTTGCTGGGCGGGGGTGGGGGGGTGGGGGGCTGAGGGACCAGGGAGACAGATCAGGGCATTGGGGCGGGGCTGGCAGGAGAGGCGGAGATAATTGTTCCCGTGGGCTGTCCACAGTAAGCGGTCACATCCGCCCACAGATCCGTCCTCCGCTTCATCATGAAAACAACCTGTGTCCTGGGCTTCAGTCAGGAGGCCTGTGGTCAGCAGGGCTCCCTCCAGCCCCGCCCACTCGTCACCCTCTCTTCTTACCTCTGTGACGGTGCTGGCGGCTGCGTGGCTTGGTTTGCAAACTTTGCGACTGACGACGCGTTTCCACCTGATGAAACAGAGGCTCTTGCAGTCCTTTCCCGTTTCTTGACCTGATTTCCTGTTTATGATATGACAGACCCCCTGCGTTTTGCAAGTGCATTTCCTTTGGGCACTTTTGCTTGTCTTTAAGGCAGCATGGAGATTGTTGTTTCCAACTTAAACTGGATTTCATCACAAGAAAAAACTTTTTCTGGTATCTGTATGAGGCGATGGGTGTTCGCTTCCTGCGGCGACTGTTTCACGGTACGTCTGGCGAGCCGTTACGCCGAGCACCCTAAACTCAGCGCCACACTTCGATCACACCGCAGTAAAACCGAAACGCAGGGGCCGATGGCTCTTTATCTGCGCAGCCAACCCCGCTGTTCATGAATAGCGATGCACATGGTCGTGGTGTTATCATCATTTCTTGGCCTGCATCTCTGTGACCTGCTCCTCGACACCCGCCCCCGCCCCACGCCCTGTGCCCGGCTGCCCCCTGGGGCATGCAGGGGGGCCAGCCTAGCCGGGCCCCGCACCCAGGCCCCGCACTTTGAAACTGGTCCTCAGCCCTGCATCCTGCCCCCTTGCCCGGGCCGCCCCTGCCCACCCTGCCTTCTGCGCCTCCTCGCCCGGGCCCAGCGAGGACACCACGGCCTGCCTTCCCGTCTGCGCCTCCCCAGCTCCTGTCCTCCTGTTGCGCCCTCCCTCACTTTCCAGCCTCCAGGCAGGAGGAAGTCCCCAGCCTGTTGGAGGGGCTAAGTCCTGGCTGCGGCCCACTCCCAGCCCCCTCAGAAGTGTTGCCTCTGTCCTCTGCTTCCTTCACTACCCCCTCCTTCACTGAAACTGCCCTGGCAGGTCCCCCTGACCAATGGGGTGCGGTCATCCACCTGTCCCACGTCTTCAGCCTCCCATGCCCCCACCCCCACCTTCCTGCCCTTTGTCCCCCGGCTGGGTCCTCTTCCACCCACTGGACACAGGGCGAGTCCAGGGGCCTTGATGACCGTCCCCCAGGCCTTGACAGCTCAGCGGCCTTTCCCCGTCATCCGGCGTGTCTCTCCACACCCCTGCTCAGGCCCCTCCCGGCTGCCTCAAGGCCCGCAGCTCCAAAGTGGAAGCCTTGCCTCTCCCCGCCCAGCCCCCAAATCGAAACCAAACAGGACCTCGACTGTGCTCCAGGCGCGAAGCTTTCACCTCCCAGTAAAGGGCTCCCGCCAGCAGGGCTGTGCTCCAGGGAGCTTGGCTTGGTCTTGACCTCCGCCCTCCTCGCCCCTCCCGGTCCTCAGCAGGCCTCGGTGGGGCCCTCAAAGCGGTGGGGCCCTCAAAACCGGGGCTTCCACAGCAGCTGTCAGACCGCACGCTCCTCTCCTCCCATGCCCCGCTCTGGTGGCTGCCGCGCTCGCTGTCAGGGGCCCCGTCGGCCCTCCTGCCAGCCCCTCCTGAGGACTTCACACCTGTGGCTTCTTCCTGACTGGCCTCACCTGCATCTCTCCTTCCTCGGTCTCAGCAAAGACTTGCTTTAATTAGTAGTTTAAAATTGTTCTTTTTTCCTTGCCTTTTCCTACCTAGACTGTTTTCTCTGTTTTTTTTTTCTTTTTGGGTGACTTAGAAGATGCACATGCCATTTGTATCTTGCTATTACCTTTCAGTTTTAAAAGCTTCTGAAACTTAAGTTTCTCTTAGAACCAGCCAGAAACCAGCCAACATCCGTGGACCACATCTGCTCCACAGGACTGGAGCGTGTCACCCCCAGTCGCATACTCACCAAACAGACTGTATTGTGGATAAAATTCAGGTTTCTTATCACTTGGAATCACTGCTATATATTTTTTTTAAATATGTGTCTTCTGTTTCAAGATCTGTCTTCGGTTTTTCTGTTGATTCCTGACTGTGTTTCGGAGGACTCAGGCCTGACTGGCCCGGCAGCTGTTGGCCGTCCCTGCTCTGGCCCAAGCCCCCTTGTCTGTGCACTGCTCCCCCCGTTCCCTGCCGGCTGGCACGGCCTCCCCAGGGGAGGCACCGGCCTGCAGAGCGGGGCCAGCGACCTTCTCAGCCTGGTAAGGCGCCCGCAGCAGGAGGGGCTTCTGCCGGCTCACGGGCCAGGGGTGCTCCCTCCTGGATGGAGTGTCCTTCGTTGGAGGGCCCTTCCTGCTTCGTGGCGGCCTATTTCCAAGGTCCGTGGGCTACATGTCCCCTCATTCCCAGCAGAGAGCCACAGGCTGGTTTCCGTTGGAAGGGAAGTTAGGATGTGTGCCGAGGACGGCCTCAGCGAGCTGTTCCTAAATTCCTTTCAGAGCCCCCAGCCTACGGCGACTCTTCCCTCCTGCCTGGGACGGCGCTCTGCAGCAGTGAGAGGGGCTCGTGTACATGGCTCAGGATGTTCTAGGCGGGTCTTGGATTTTGTTTGCCTGAGTCATGGTGGCAGGGACCAGGCTAATCCCGCGGCCTGCAGGGTGAGGATCTGGCTGGAGTGTGGCGCTCCCACCCTGAACCCAACAGATGGGACCGTCACCACGGTCAGGGCCCTGGCAGGACCGGGTCCCCTCGGGTGCTCGGGAAGGGAGTGGAATGAAGGCATGTCTTACTGAGCTGCAAGCAGGATAAGAGACCCAAGTGCGGGGGCGTGAGTCGGGGACGACCCCTGGACCCGCAGGGCAAAGGAGAGAGGGAACTGCCTCTCCCCACAGCCTCTGACTTCCAGTTGGTGCCTCCCTTAGCTAGGAGCCACGGCGCGGCTGCCGGCCCGCTCAGCCTCGGGCGGGGCAGGGCAGAGGTGAAGGCGCTAGAGAGCAGCCCGCGCCGGTGTCAGCCGGAGGGGAGCGAAGCGGAGGCCACGTGTATCTCCATGTCTTTCCAGAGCCAGGTTCGCTTCCCAGTCCTGAGCCCGCTTACTCAGCTCTTGCATGTACTGGGCCTCGTGCTGGGTCCTGTCCCATCCCGAGGGTGACAGTTCAGCCAGCAGCCTCGGAGAGGGTGCTAGGCGCCTGGATCTGGAGCACAAACCAAGGGGCCCTGCAGCAGGAACCTTCCCGGCCCCCCACCGCGGCCCGCTCACTCAGGAGGCCACCGTGATGGGCCACCAAGAGTGTCAGCGCCGGACGCTTCTCCTTCCTTCTGCAGAAGCCTCGCTGGGCCTCCGCATCTGGTGCGGAAAAGAGCTGCTGTGTTGGGTGTCCACAAAACCCACGTCTCCTTGACCTGATAGAGAAATGAAGGATTTTCAGAGACGACCTTGATAATTCCTGCAGGCTCTAAAAACTGCCCCCGCCCCCCAACCTGGCCATCAGGTAGCCCACCCAGGGGCTGCGGTGCTGTACACAGTCCACCAGGCCTGGTGGGAGCAGCGATGCGGTGCTGCGGGAGGGGGCCAGGGCCCGGGGCCGCCTGCTGCTTCCCGGAGCCTGTGGTTCAAAGGTGTGGGATCTCAGAGTTGCCACTCCTGAAGTCCCGCCTGCCCACCCAAGATCATGCGGAGGCCACACCTGGTGGATCAGACCCTCTGGGGCTGCTCGGATGCCCCCTGGGTTGGGCTGGGCTCAGCCGCCAGCGCAAGCCTGCTGAGACAGCGCTTGGTTCCCAGACGGAGCGTCTAACCAGGCTCACATATCCCTGTTTTGGGGATTGAGTTGCTAAGGAAAGGGCACCCATTGAAATCCATTGGCCGGATGCTGTGTTTCTGGGCTGTGAGCTCTGGCGGCAGCCGCCATCTTTCATCAGCATCACACACCGGCTCCCAGGTGTTACGCTGAGAGTCCGGGAGGCACTAACACCCAAGACGCAGACAACAAAACAAAACGTGGCCGCCCTGGAAGGCGAGCCTCGGGGCGCGCCTGGCCTGGGCCCTGTCGGACCGATGCCTTCCGGTTCATGGCCCCGGGCACTGCTACCCCTCGCGCCGCGCGCTGCCGTCTGCCAGGCGGTGGCGGCGGCTTGGCCCTTGGCGGTGGAGAGGCGATTCCACACGTGCCCTGCACCGCTGCGGTTGCAGTGGGACACTCCTCACGTCAAGGTGCCCGCGTTTGCTTCAGGTCTGATCTCTGACCTGTGAACGAGCCCCGAGAGCAGGAGGCTCCTGGTGTGCGAATCAGCTAATGACTTGACTGACTTAGAGCCGTGATTTTCAACCTTGTTCTTCTCAGGGTGCACATCAACTAATTACTAAAATCCTGCCGCACACCAAAATACATATTTTTTTTTTGCTGATCTAACAAAAAAGTAGGTATAATTTTGATTCATTCACACTGGACAGCTATTGCGCTGGCTGGTGTCACCTCTTTATCTGAGAGCCTAAGGGAAAAGAAGAGGTCAGTGCCCCTGACTAAGTGGTCAGGTAAACGGGACCTGTTTTAAAAATTCTTGCAGCGCACCAGGTGCAAATCGCTGAATTGGTGCAACGCCAACCTCTTTGTGAAGGTTGGCGCCTCCGAGGAAGTGTGGGTCTGTCAGGACAAAGCAACACAGCGTGATGCCCCCGAATTTGGGAGAGCAGGGGGACAAAGGCCCAGACTGCCTCTCTGTGTCCCGCCCCTGTGAGCAAGGAGGGAGGCTGTGGGTTGGTCCTTACTCCCCACGTTGGAACCAGAGGGCCCCTCACCTTGAAGGGTGAGGCCCTACAGCCTGGGACTGCAGGAAGGACAGCCCAGGAGAGCCGCAGGCGGGGCTCCTGACAACCTCAGGAAGACAGGGGCAGAGTGGGGCACGGTGAGGCTGATTGTGACTCATTCGTGCAGAAGGGAATTAAAGGCAAGTTACAGGAGACGGGGTATGGAGACTGCACATGGGCCGCCCTGGAGTACCTGCCGGAACCTCGGAACGCGACATGGGCAGGGGTCAGGGCTCTGCGTGACATGCGCATCGCAGGAAGGGAACGTCACGGAGGGTCAGCCAACCCCCACCCTTCCCCACGAGGATACCTTGGGCAACAATCCCAGTCTGTCCCCAGGGTCTGGGCTGTCCCCGGGGCGTGCAGGGCCCTGTCTGTGTAAGCAACCTGACTGACTGACAGTTGTGTGACAAGGTCCCTGAGCCCACGTGGGCCTCGCGAGGTACCCAGATGGAAAGGGTGCAACCCCATGTATTCTCCGTCTGGTGGATCAGTGGATGCGAGGACCTATCTTAGGGGTCTGTCTCTTCCTGTTCAGACCCAGGATCCGGCTCCCGTGCTCCTGATTGGCCAGCGTGCTGATCCTGGCCAGCGCCGTGCTTCTCTCTCCCACAGTGGGGGGAGGGGCAGCTAGCCGTGTGGTTGTGACAGTGCCTGGCGCCCTGGGACCTGCTGTGCACAGGCACTGGGCAGCTCTCCCTCTGCATTACCGAAGCCCGTGTTTACTGCTGATAATGGGGTCTCTCGGGACTCGGCGATGCCCACCTGCTGCGAGTGCTGGCGTACACGGCAAACTTGAAGGGTGTGACCGTGCCTCACTGGTGGTGACCAGAGATCGTGCGGCTCCGACCCACAGTGTGTGGGAAAATGGGACCCATCGTTCACCCCCGGCCGTGTTAAGTTGGCCGTTTGGAACCTCTTGGTGTAAGGGAAGAGCCCCATGTCTTCCAGCCCCACCTTCCTTGCAGCCCTTCGACTGCACACCTCAAATGCGATCCTGCCTCCCCTTCACACGGCCCCCTGCGGGCAGAGTGAGAAGAGTGGCCTCACTCGTTCTGTCCCTCAGCAGGCCCACCTGGAGGGACGTGACGTCCAGCATGGCTTGGAGGCAAGAGGGGACAGAGCAATAGCTCCGAGAGCCCTCAGAGCCGAGGGGCAGCCTCCGGTG
This sequence comes from Mormoops blainvillei, assembly GCA_004026545.1. Lineage (NCBI taxonomy): Eukaryota > Metazoa > Chordata > Mammalia > Chiroptera > Mormoopidae > Mormoops > Mormoops blainvillei. Next base: position 91,906 of record PVJD01002035.1, read on the forward strand.
GCCTGGAGCCTCAAGAGTGTGGGAGGGGCCGCCGCCCCGGGCGCACAGGGCAGAGCCGTCCTGCTGCCATGGCCCAGGACCTAGTGTTGCAGACAGGGTGGCGCTTCTGCTGGAGCCAGGATGGACGAGGGCCAGCGTGGAGCCCAGAGCCTGAACTCACCCTGTGTCAGATATGAGTGAGAGTCACCAAAACCAAGGTGCCACCGTGCCTCTCATGGCTCAGTCACACACACATCCACAGAAGAAACATCCCTTGGGCCAGTGAGTAGCTTGCTTGCCTGGGACCCTGGGGCAACCTCACAGGCGAGAGTCCTGGAGCCCCGGGGCATCTAGGGCTGCAGTGCAGGGGCAGGGGGTCGGACAGGGCGCGGAAGACAGCCACGGGGCCCACGTGGGTACCGGTGAGGTGGGTTCTTCTGCCCGAGAGCCCTGCCTTGACCACACTGTTTTCCTTGGTGTTTCTGGAGTTTGTGGGGCTCACTTGCTCCCCAGGGCCTTTGCACCTGCTGCTCTGCCCCCTGGAACTCCTGCTCATGCAGGGCCGGCCCTGGACACAGGGGTGCCCCAGAGAAACCCGGTGTGTGCGGTATGTCGGTCCCAGGAGAAGGCAGACAACACGCGCCCACAGGTGACGAGTGGGGGGTGAAGAATGAACCGGCCAGAGGGCACTGAGAGTGGCCTGAGGTGCCCTTTTAATTTCAGGTTTAAGCTTTTTATTTTAAAATAACTTAAGACCTAAAGCAAAGTTGTAAAAACAACATAGAGATTTCCTGCGCGCCCTTCCCCCAGCTTCCCCTGGTGCCAACACCCTGCTCCACCTGGAGAGTCACCGCAACCCCCAGAGGGCTTCTGAACCCCGGCCCCGTTCTGGTCCTGTCTTTTTTCTGATTCGGGACCCCAGGCAGGCTCCCGCGTGGATTTAGTTGTTGTGCCTCCTGTGCTCTCCAGTCAGAGCCAGCCCCTCCCGCTGTCTTTCGGGCCCTTTTGAAGAGCGCCGGTCAGTTATGCTGTAGCGTGGCCTCCGAGTGTTTGCTCGGGTCGAGCTCAGTCTGTGCACACGCGGCAGGAGCGTCTCAAAGGACGAACGCACCCCGCAGACCGCCGTGGGGCTCCGGGCGTGGGACAGCCCTGCCCGTGGCCACATGACCCTCGTCACGTGGCGAGTCCCCGCCCCGCCAGCTGGGCTTCTCCCTGGAACCCGCGCTTTCTCCCTTCCTGGTTCCCTTGGGAAGACACTTCAAGTTAGGCAACTCTCCTCTCCCCCTCCCACTTTTGCCCGCTGACTTTGCGTTCCGTGGAGACCCCCATCGGCCACACGCTTCCTGTGCCGCGTGCCTTGGTGATCCTCTCCATCGTGTCTTCTGCACGGGTTAGCTGAAATCCCCTGTGAGGAAGAGCTGCTGCTGCCACCCCCTCTGCTTATTGTTCTGCTATGTATTTATACCGGTATAGACTCTGTGTTTGTTTAATCTATGGGTTAGAATCCATTACTGTCGTTATTTGTTATTTTGTTCAAATTATCCCAAATTTGGCAAGTGAGAACATGTTCAAGTTGGATCCATGGTTTTTTCTTGTTAGGCTTGAATGTAATTCAGTTTTTCCTTCACTGTGGTAAATACATTTGACATAAAATTTACCATCTTAACCATTTCTAAGCGCACACTTCAGTGGCGTTAAATACCTCACACGGTCGTGCAACCGTCCCCCGCATCCATCCCCGAACTCTTCCCATCTGGTAAAACCGACACTCTGTCCCCATGAAACACGCGCTGCCTCCCCGCCTCCTCTCTCAGCCCCTGGGAACTCCCATCCTCCTTTCTGTCTGTGCGAGTCTGACTCCTCTGGGTGCCCCCACGTAAGTGGAATCACACGGCATTTCTCCTTTTGTGACTGGCTGATGTCACTTAGCATTGTGTGTCCATGTTGTAGCATACTGTAGAATTTTCTTTCTTTTTAGGGCTGAATGATCTATTCCATTGTATGATATACCGCATTTTGTTCATTCATTCATTCATTCGCCGATGGGCACTGGGGTTGCTTCCACGCTGTAGCCTTTGGGAATTGCGCTGCTCTGAACACAAGTGTACGACTGTCTCTTCGAGACCCCGCTTTCAGTTCTTTGGGGTATGTGTGCAGCCGTGGAATCACTGGGTCATATGGGAATTCCATTTGTAGTTTTTTGAGGAACCTCCCTACTGTTTTCCACAGGCAGCAGCTCCATTTCACATGCAGGGGGGTGGGGGTGAGGCAGCCGCCCGGGGGAGGGCGCATCGCTTCCAGGCAGCCCTGAGAATGGGAGGCAGGCCCCGGTGGCAGCGTGGCGAGAGCCAGCGTGGCAGCAGCCTTGCCTCAGGGACGGCCTGGGGCCTGCACCTGCCTGCTCCCGGGGAGGCCCGAGAGCCCCGCCTCGGCACCGTCGGCCGGGCCCTGTGCTGCCAGGCGGGGATGCCTCGCCGGGGACGTGGGGGATGGAGGGGTCCCGGACGTCTGCCTGACGCCACTTTCCTCACCCCGAGCCTCTGACCCTGTCTCCCAGTGTGACCCCTGCAGGCAGCAGGATCCCGGGGCACCGGAATGCTCTGTGGTGTCCGGTGACAGCGGGCCCGCCAAGCCTGCGTTGCCTCTGTGCGCTCGGCCCTTGCTGGCCTTGTTCCCGGGCCCCCTGTCCAGGCCCCAGCAGCTCACACGGGGCCCGGGGCCATGGTGCCGCCACCCCGGCTCTGGAATTAATCCCCGTCCAAGGTCGCTGGTACTGAGGCCCAGCCCCTCACCCTGGCTCAGCACTTGGTGACGAGTGGGGACGCAGCAGGGGCTGTGTCTGAAGGCCTGGGAGCAGGCTGGCTGTGGCCCAGAGAACCTGGCCCGTATAGCTCTCTCTTCCCAAAATAAACCAGACACGATCCGTGTCAGATGGTGTGGCCTGATTTTCGTTTGGGGCAGCAGAGGGCCCCGGGCCCTGGCGTGGCTGCCCGCTGGGCAGAGGACGGTTGGCGGTCAGCCTGCCCCGGATACCACAGGGCCCCAGAGGTCCGAGCAGGAAAAGAAGCCAGATTTGAAGGAAACCAAAGTGAGGCAGGGTGCCTTGGGCCTGAGATGCCTGGAGAGGGGCGACGGTGACCCAGGACCCGGGAGGTGAGGCCCATGGCAGGAGATGAAAGCCAGGCTCCTTTGCCCGGAGATGTCCAGACCTGGGCCCAGCACATGTGAACACGGAGGACTCCTGCCACCCCCACTCCCCCAAATCTTAACTTCCCAGTACTTCATTGTACCTCCGAGGAAACTGAGGCTCAGGGAGAGGAAGGCTGAGCCATGCTGCACAGGGAGTGCGGGACTGGCCCTGGGGCGGCCTGCATCGTGGCCAGCACTGGCCCCACCGTTTGTGTTTGTTTGTCTCTGCCCCGCGCCACGTGCACATCTTCCCTCACAGCTGTCGGCATGACCTGGCACCCCCCCTTCTGCGGTGGCCTTGATTGTCCTTCCCCTCCCTACCCCGAACTGACCTGCGTTAAGGGTGTTCCGGGCGGAGCTGCCCCTCAGATCCCTGGGTGGCAGCGCTGTCCACCCGCCAGGCACCTGGACCCTGGGCGAGACCATGTCTCCCGAGCTCCAACCTTCCACACCTGCCTGGAGGGACGACCAAGGCAGGGAGCAGGACGCGGCCTCCGGGGCACCCAGGCCGGGCTCCCTTTCTGGCCAGGGCGCGGAGGCCCGTTTCGGGTGTGCTGCCCGTGTAGCATTGTAGCCCCTGCTTCCCAGAAGCTGTGGAGGCTCAGACTTGGGGTCCGCGGAAAATTCTGGGGTACTGCAAGCATGTGGGGAGCCCCTTGGCAGGAGCCCCTGGCTGACGTCTTGATCACGGCCAGGCTCCCCCCAGGAATGGAGGAGTGACACCAGCCCGGAACTGCCCCCGTGGGCCCCGGAGCAGGGGTTGGGCTGGAAGGCGGGTCCTCACGCCTGCCCCTCACGGGCCGGCTGAGCGGCGTGGCCATCTCCCGGGCCTGGGCTCGTTGCCGTCACGGGGGTGGGGATGCCCCACGTAGAAGGAGGGAGTGCAGGGCGTCCCACGGGCCAGCCCTGCTGTGTTCCGACGTCACGGAGTCACAGGCTCTCTCTTGCCTGTTCCCAGCCTGCTGAGCTGTCTGCCCATTAACAGGGGCCGCCTGCCCATTAACAGCAGTCCCTTCCACTCTGTCACCCTGGGCCGCGGGACCACCTGGCACTCTGCCAGCAGCCAGCTCCAAATCCAGGGGGTGTTGAGGCACAGAGGCTGTTCTCAGTTGGATTGTCTGCTCCATCAATCTGTCTGAGCCCTGACCCTCAGCTCCTCCGAATGGGACTGCGTTTGGAGATGGGGTCTTAAAATGAAGTCCTCAGGGTGGGACCCTCATCCAGTGTGACTACTGTCCTTATAAGAGGAGATGAAGACAAGACACGTACCAAGGGGCGACCACGCGAGGACAGAGAAGGTGGCCGCCCACACACCAAGGAGAGAGGCCTCAGAAGGAACTGACCTAGGTCTCCAACTTCCGGTCTCCGGGACCATAAGGAAATGATTGTCTGCTATTGAAGCCCCCATCTGTCGTGCTTTGTTGGGGTGACAGGACTGGACGAGGACAGGCCCAGCGTCCTGTGGGCAGATGTGTTGGAGGCCTCCTCTATCAGCGTCGAAACTCAGCGAAGGGGGATAGAGCTGTGTGCAGGCTGACGGGGAGTGGGGGTCCCCAGGCCTGTGGGCCTTGCAGCAGGGCACGGGGTCTTTGCTCCCCAGGGTGAGCCTCCTGGGGCTCTGGGTGGCTAGGCGGCAGTGTCTAAGGGGCCTGGGGCTTTGTGGGCGCGGGCGGCTGGTGACACCTTGACCCAAGGACCCTGCCGCCAGTGACATTGGTTATGGGGGTATTAGCCCCCTCCCAACCGTCCTCAGCACCCCAAATGTCATCTGGGGAAGAGCATATACCCGCACTCCTAGGCAAGTGTCCCACCCCAGCCCCGACCCCTTGGCAGGTTCTGTGTGGACGGGCTGGCCCAGCCACGTCCAGGAGCGGGAGGGCAGGCCTGCCGGCCTCCGGAGGCTGGGACAGAGCCCAAGGTCGGGGGTCCAGCTGGTGCGTGCGCCTTGCAGGCCGAGCTGCCCCAGGGCTGGTGCCTGCCCAGGGGAGGGGCTGCCTACAGGGCCTTGAGGAGGGGACGTGGACTTGATTGTCTGAGCTCTTCTCCGCCTCATAGCTCAAGGCCACGGCGTGCCAGGGCCCAGCTGTGAGATACGGGAGCTCCGAAAGAAAAATTCCATTTTTTGCTATTTTGGTGAATGCTCCTGCAACAAGAGTCATTTTTCTTCTTTCATGGAGAGCACCCTGTTATTTATGTGAATGTTAATTTGTGACTGGGGACGTTCCCCAACGCAATCTTTGTGCTGAGCAAGCCCTGCAAAATGTCAGCAGGCACATGAGGCAGGCCGAGTGTCACTTCTTGTGACAGATGAGCAGGCCTTTCAGAGCCCCGGGGTCAGGGCCCGACCTGCTGACCCCTACACCCGGGCCCGGCCGGGCTGGGAGGCTAGCCGTACTTCCTGGAGGCCCGCCCAGTGCTGGGCTGCCCAGGGGCTGAGCGTGGGACAGTCTGGACTCAGGCTGGACGGGAGCTCCTGGGACAGCCATGCTGGCGCTGCCTGTCTTGGTCAGGGGACTGTCCGGTCAGTCCCTCCGTAGCCCCCAAGGCACTCTTCTGGGTATCTGGTTTCTTTCATTTTCCTCTTGTGTTTCTCCTTCTCCCAACCCTTCCCTGGCCTTTTCTCCAAATTGTCTGTTTTGATATATTGCCCTTTGCAAAAATACAGAAAACACTAATAAAAAAGCAAAACCCACCACAAACCTTAACTCTGTGAACTTTTCATTGCAGACATTTCTAGACAAGTCATGGTACGAATGATACTGATACCAATGGCCCAGCCTGTTCGGCCTGATGCCAAGCACACGTGCGTGTCCTGCCCTCGCCCAGGGCACACGGCCATTCTCACCCTCCGTTCCCAGTGTGGGCCACCAAGGCTCGGAGTCCAGGCCGCAGGCGCTTGCTCAGCGTGAACAGCAGCGGGGGCGGGGGTGTGTCCTGAGCGGCGAGGCTCTGCTGGCGTGCGGTGCGGGGACAGGCATCAGGGCCCCCTGCGGGGGCTGGGCCTGCCTTCCGCGGGCACCGATGTCCGGGACGCCTTTGTCCCTCAGACAGTGGATAGTCTCATGTAGAAAACGCTCCTGACCTCGCATAAATTTGTAAATTCTAACATTTTTTTGCAAGTCATGGAGATTTTTTAAAACAATCTGACCATTGATGGTTTTTGTTATGCCATAATATTTGTTGTTCTGTCGTCTCATGTTTGTTTTTACGCTTTTTTGCTGTTTTTCCAGTTCTCTGTATTTGCTGCATGATCCCCCATCGTCAGTTATTTGGCAGGTACATATTACTTTTACTAGTTGGGGCTTTTAAAACTTCACATAATGTCCTTAAACTTATATCCATCCACTTTAGCAGCTTATCAATAACTGTTGATCCTTCCATGGAAGATTTAGAAATTAATATAATTAAGCCACTTCATTTGTTCCTTCTTTAGCCTTTCTTTCAGTCTTATCTACCTGTTTGACAGTTTTGCCCCAGTTTATTAGAGTTGAGTGATGAATTATAGTCACATTGCGTGGCTTTGTTATTCCCAGAATACAAGGTAAAGGACTTGCTTTGTAACCATAACCGTCGCAGTGGAACGGACACAGAGGTCCGAGGCTGTCCCCTGTGCGGGGACTCGGACTGGAAGTCAGGCCTGGGCTGCGTAAGTGGCAGGCGAGGAACGAAAGAGAAAGACATAAAGCCAAGCCGAGGCGGGCGCCAGGGGACCTCGCGCGGCCGCCGATCTGGGTGCTGGGCCTGCCCTCGGCTCCGACTTGCTCGAGGTCACAACCCTGGTTATGTGTGTTGTGGGCTCCCTTTCCAATCTCTTGTTCCCTGATGGTTGGCATGAAAGGCGAATTAACGTGATGGGAAACGTGACATTAAAAACATTGGGCCCTGCCCTAACGGTGTGGCTCAGTGGGTTGGGCATCCTCATGTGAAGTGAAAGGTTGCCAGTTCAATTCCCGGTCAGGGCACGTGCCTGTATTGCAGGTTCCGTCCCCAGTCGGGACACGAATGAGAGGCAGTTGATCAGTTTCCCTCTCACATCAATGTTTCTCTCCCTCTCTCTCTCCCTCCCTTCCCCTCCCTAAGCATGTCCTTGGGTGAGTTCAAAAAAAAAGAAAGTGAAAAGACAGCCTACAGAATGAGAGAAAATATTTGCAATTCAAATATCTAATAGGGACTTGTATCTAGAATACATAAAGAACTCTTACAGCTCAGTAAAAATGAAAATAACCCAATCAAAAAATGAGCAACAGGTCTGAATAGTCATTGTTCCAAAGAGAAACAAATGGCCAGTGAGCACGCACTCACCAGCCTTCGTCACCAGAGAAATGCTGAACAGAACCGCAGCGGGGAACCACGCCCCACGCAGGAAGACGGCCAGGAGAAGAGAGACAGATGACGGCAAGTGTGGGCGAGCGTGCGAGGCGAGGGGCGCCCTCGCATGCCGCTGGTGGGAAGGTAGAAGGGTGCCACCACCCTGGGGGACAGCCTGCCGCGGGGGTGCCACAGGGGTGCCACGGAACCCAGCAGTCTCACGCCTCGGGAGGCACCCAACAGACATGAAGACACGTGTCCACATATGTTCACAGCAGCATTATCCGTAAGAGCCAAAAAGGGGAAACAACCCGTATGCCCATCGAACAGTGAGTGGATCCCCAAAAGCTGGAATATCCGTGCAATGAAATATTACTTAACAACAGAAAATGGAATTTAGGTGCTGACACCTTCTACAACCCAGGCATCTTGAAGACAGTTCACTAGGTGATCGAAGCCCGCCATAAAAGATCACCTACTGTACGATTCTGTTTCTGCGAGATGTCCGGAATAAGCAAACCCAGGGAGACAGGAAGAAGAGCGGTGGTTTCCCGGGCTGGCGTGCCCGTGGGGCGGCTGAGGGAAAACGGGAAGGACTGCTGACGTGGGCGGGCTTCGTTTGGGGTGATGATGTTCTGAAGTTGACTGTGGCGATGGGTGACCTGGGCACTGAGAGTGGGTAAATTGGATGGCGTGCGAACTAGAGCTTGAAGCTATTTTCCATAAAGCAGCGTGAGTCTCATAGCGAGAACACGATTCCCGTTTCAGTTCAACTTTCAACTTTCTGATGGAGTCAAGGAGTCTCCGTTTGATGCTAACAGATCTTTAACATCTCTGTAAATTTTTATTGGAATTTTTAATTCCTTTTTAGAAAGAGAGTGAGATGTCGATTTGTTGTTCCACTTATTGATGCATTCGTTGGTTGATTCTTGTATGTGCCCTGGCCAAGGATCGAACCTGCAACCTTGCCATATCGGAATGACACTCTAACCAACTGAACTACCTGGCCAGGGCCACCTCTGTGATTTCTTATAACAGAGATTAGGATGCAGGGGCGGAGTCTTAGCAGATGGGAGTGTGCAGCTAGAATTTACCAAAACCTCATGAGCCAGGGTTCGGCGGTAGTGAAGATGTGCTGGAGTTTGTTACCCCGACGCTGGATCTCCTGGGGGCCGGTGTTGGGGGGCTGGGGGCTGGGCTGGGCTGGGCCCCCGAGCCTCTCCTGGCCTGCTGGGAAACCTGAGCCATAGCTTCACTGCTTTGAGCCTCCAGGTCCTCCGGAGGTGGAGCATTCCGCCCCGGACAGTTGCAGGGAGTTTGAATTTATGCCATATTCGAAGGCCTGTGTGTCACACCCCGCTAACAGTGGGGACTCACACCCGGAGCACCCTCAGATGCCACCAGGTCTGTTAGGACTGCAGGCCAGAGGCTGTAGGTCGATGTGCGAAGGGAGCTGGGCCTGGAGAGCGGGCCCCTGTGACCCCAGGGGGCCCTGGGCCTTCATTTTGCAGGCAGAGGCGACGGTCCGGGGGAGGAGCGGGTTTCTGGCTTGTGGTTTGTCCAGGCTCTTTCTCCTCGGTCCTGTTGGAATTACAGCGGATGACTGGCACCTACCTCACTTTAGAGCTGGGTGAGGGCCCTGGGGGGCTGCGGGGCACGGGACTGGCCAGGGCAGGACCACAGCCAGGCCCCTGGCTCTGCGTCGCGGCTCCCTCCCTCCGAGGCCTCCTCCTTCACCCTGCTCACCAAACGGGGTCCGGCCTTCTTTAGCATCTGGCTGGGGCTCAGCACAGAGGGGGCCCGTGTCAGCTGGGGCTTCACGGTTTCAAGCCCCAGAAACCAACTCTGGACAGCCTAGGGCAAAAGGGGAACTTTCTGGCACGAAGGACCTGGAGTGGGGGCAGGGCCTGCAAGGCTCGTACGTGGGGGCTCTGTGCACCCAGGGACAGCCCTGCCTGCGCACCCTCAGTTCTGGCCACAGCCTCCCATGGACCTGGGAGGACAAGCCCTACTCACCAGCGGGAGAGGTTGCTCCCTGCCACACAGGAGTCCACAGGAGGGAGTGTTCTAGAAGGCGTGGAGCAGAGGCTGACCAGGTGCAGGGGGGCGGACAGATACCTCCTGAGCCCCGGGGTGGCTCTCACCTGCTGGTGGCCAGCTCTCCCGGACACGGCTGGGGCTCCTTTTGGAAGAGTGGGAGAAGCTGCCGGCAGAACTGCTTCTGCAATGCAGAGCCGTGAAGAAGCTGCTGGTCAGCACGGCATGGCGTCCACCACGGAGACTTTGGTTCTCACGCCTGTGACTTCAGCGGTTGGGTCAGGGCTGTCCTGTTCTCCCCAGGCTGTTAGGAGGTACACTGAAGTGACAGATCCGGTTTTGGCAGTGCACCCGCTAGACCGTCATTAGACCGGGCCTGGGCATGCGGCCCAGTGCCCTGCAGGGCAGGCTGGTGCCCTTGGCCCCATGGCCCGACTGAATCTCACGGGTCCACCTGCAAAAGTCAGAAGGGCTGGCTCTGTCTTCCGGCCCCAAGTGCTTCAAGAGCCACGGGCTTTGGTGCAGAGATCGCCAAGTCCAAGAACCACACCACACACACCCAGTCCCGAAAATGGCACAGAAATGGCATCAAGTAAACCCCGTCCCAAAGACATGACTCTCTTCAGGGAATTCCTCTCCCGAGGAGCGTGCACCTGGCCAACACAGCACGAGGGCCTGAAGAGGGCACAGGCCAACCACAGCCAGGCCACGGACACATGGGCCGAGGCCGTCAAGGCCTCGTGAAGCCCGAGGCGGCCAGGGTCAAGATCCCAGAGGGCGGCAGCCGCAAGCCCAGTCAGCTCACCTGCATCGCACGCCTGGAGCCCGCGCAGCATGCTTGAGCTGCGTTGCCCAGGGTCTCCGGCTCTGGCAGCCCAAGGCTCAAACCAAGGCCCAGGCTGCGGCCGCAGCTCAGGCTCTGGCTCACGCTCAGGCTCCCAGAGGTGCACGGGCCCCCAAAAGACTCCACAGTCGAGGCCCCTGTCTGTGGATGTGAGGGCGGAAGGACAGGCATGACCCCTGGGCTACTGTCTGCATGGGACTGGGGTCCGCCAGTGCTAGCTGTGTGGATAAACCTGAGGCAGGATCTATCAAGAAAAAAGAAGAAGAAGAAGAAGGGATGAAAGGGTGAAAGGATACGTTTCTCTTAGGGCTAAAATAGCTCGGGGAACCGGAATCTTACCAGAGGCCGGCATGTGTGGGGATTCGTGTGGCAGGTGCGCGTGCGTGTTTCGGAGCAAGGCCCGGTTTGGAGAGACGGCGAGCTGATGCAGGGGCACACCACCCTGTCCTCTGTCAAAGTCGGGGGTCCTTCTGTTTTTGGAGCAGTTTCCCATTTTCTTTTTATTCTATGACATTCTCATAGTCTTGGTGCCAGAGGTTGCAAAAATGACAAGGCTGAGTGACAGACCTGGGGCAGGCTACGAGCCCTGGGAGGCTGCCGTGGGCGGCGGCCCATGAGCATGGCGAGCTGGGCACCTGCTGGCGGGGACAGCGTGCTCGCTCGCTGTCTTGTGATGCCTCCGCTCTGAGAGTGTGAGTGTTTTGAACACTTTAAAATTCAAAGTAACAGGATAGCTGTGAAGCCTTTGGATTCTTAATACGTTTTTAACTTTTTATTTCCATTTGTAGTGGCTATTTCATCCTGAACCAAGCAGCGAAGAGACAGGGCACAGAAGAAGAGAGGGGTAGACAGGCATCTTATAACTCACAAAGGTCTGAGAACTGGTGGTTTGATCTGGAGACCAGAGAACTGTCATGCTCTGGGCCCTTGCACTGGCTCCTGAGGGTCAGGGGCACAGCCCTTTCCGTGAGCCTCTCTCCTGGTGCGGTTGGGCACGCAGCCGCAGAGTCCCCTCTGCAGGACGCCAGGCTGTTCGGACACTCTCGCTGGAGTCCCTTTAGACCAGCGTGCTTCAGGGATTTCTTTAATGTTTATAGAGTTGGGAGAGGAAACGGGGCCGTGTGATTGGCCGCTGGGCTCAGGTGCTCCCTGCTGGCCCTGGGGTGCCGAGGCCTGGCCTCCAGATGGCAGTCTTTGGTTTCAGGGAGACCGCATGCAGAGTGGTCATCCATTGGTCTCAGAGTGGTCAGCGGCTGGCCTTGGTGGCCGCCACGTTCATCGATGCTACGTCGCGTGTGCCCCGCAGTGCCAGCCGGAGTGCGTTCCGTGAACACTCTGTCCAGCCTGTCCGCGGAGAGCACTGTCAGGTAGAGGTTCCTGGGTGTGTGAGAAAACCTGAGTGCACTGGCACCACGTCCGCAATTATCGCAGGGCCGTCTCGTGCCCTTCAGGTGGGACCGGGGCGGACCCCTTCCAGGGCACTTGGCCAACACGGGCTCTGGCTTCCTGAGCATAGAAAGGCCCCGGGGAGCATCATACCGAGTCAGTGCCCTGGGGTTGCCCAGGGGCCCTCACCAGGAAGCTGACCCAGGAGGAGAGGCTGACCCCTGCGTGTAGGGAGACCCCCGACTGTCTCCCGGGGTCTCTCAGGCCAGAGAGCACTGCTCCTCATCAAGTCAGGCTCCTGGTCACTGCCGTGCTGGGCCCCCCCAGAATGGTCCTAGGCCCCTGGGCCTAGGGTACAGATGGCTCCCCGTCGGGGTTCAAGTGTCCCCCCAGAAGAGGGGGTGTCACCGCTGGGCCTTGATGCCCCGGCGCCCTGCCCTAAGTGCCATGACAGGCCCGGGGCCTGCTCTGCCGACGCTCCTTCTGCCTGCGGCCTGCGGCCTGACTCCTAGACCCCGTGGCCCCCCAGGCCTCCGTTTTGCCATTTGGAAAGCGCGTAGGTGGGTGATGTCATTGGGTTGCAGGCCACCACCTCCGTGCACCTGGTTCCGAGCACATCCACTGAGCAAGGGGAGGGACGTCCCACCTGTAGGTGAGTAGTGGAGGTCCAGGGAGTTGTGGCACCTTGGCTGAGGTCACCCGTCCACACAGAAATGATTCTGGGGACCCTGAATTCCAGACTCAGGGACCGCTTACCCCACCGCTGCCCCGCAGTTAATCCCCACACGTCCTCGAAGGGGTGCTACTCATGAGATGGGTTTGCGACGCCAGCCTGTCCCGAACCCACGCACGGGAGCAGCAGCGCAGCACAGAGGCGGTCACTCTCACCCGGGAGCTGGTGAAAGGGCCCGGCTGGCCCGTGGAGTCCCGCCCTCGCCCTCTGTTTGCCTCAGAGGCCTCACTGTTCCAGGGTCACCCATTCATTCATTCCACAAGCACTTGCTCACTTCCACCGCGGCCTGGCAGGGCCCTGGGATGCAAGAATGAGTCATGGTGAAGGAACCTCCGAGGCTCCCATGGGCCATCCCTCTCCTCTCTCCTCCCACAGCCTTGTGACCCAGGCCCCCAGAGCCCTGGTGCCTGCCCTTCCGCTGCCTCCCGGCCCCCTTTCCCAGAAGTCCAAGATGCTGCCAGCCCGCGTTCTTGGGCGGTCTGCTGCTCCTGCTCCTCATCCCTGGGGAATGGCTGCCCCCGCCCCCGCCCCCACCCTCCGAGACCCTGTATTCGGTTTCCTGCAGCTCCTGTAACAAATTACTGAAAACGACAGAAGCTTATTCTCTCACAGCCCCGGAGGCCAAAGTCGCGGTGTTGGCAGGGCTGCGCACTATTTGCAGGGTCAAGGGAGAATCCTAGAGGGAGAGCCCGCCACTGCCAGCTGAGCCGGCAGACCGAATGTGCAGCAGGAAAGCCCGCTTTTCTGACGTTTCAGGAGAATCTGGAAATCTGGCCGTTTATGTAAAATCTCATGATGCTTGAAGGACAGCAACGAATTCAAGCTTTCAGGGGCCCCTGAGTGAGGCGGTCAAGTTTGCGGAGTGAAAGACCCTGTCTCTCAACAAGAGTCAACAATTAGGCTGCTACCCATGAACAGAAACCGCTCTAGAGGGCTCAGGAGTCCCTGATGAAAGTCAGCAATGCAGTGGAACAAAACCCTGGGACTAACTGCAGAAGAGAAGGAAGAACACTGCATTTTGCCTGCATCATCCCAGCCCTGGAGCGACAGTGCTTGGCCCCGAGACGGGCCTCCCCCTCCAGAAAGCGTCCCCTTGCTGGGAAAGGAGAACAGGGTGAGTCACCGGCTCGCCCTGCCCCTTGAGCGCCACACGGAGGACCTACTTCAGTTCTGCTCCACGGAGACAGGCAAAGCTGAGCTGTGCGGAGGTGGTTGGAAACAAGGGACAAGGGCATGGGCCACCAGCATCAGACACACGGAAGGCATGGCTGTGCTTTCCCGTGACCCACTCCGCAGAGGACCCCAGCAGCTTTCGCCGCAGAAGAAACCAGTGGCCACCACAGCAGCTAGGGACCCGCAGGCATCCTTGCTGAGGCTTCTCCCCACAGGCTTCCACGGCCACAGACACCAGCTGCCTGAGTCCCTCTGCCCCATTCCGCTTCCGCCACCTCCTGGCCTCTGTGGCTGCGTGACTGCATGATGCCAAGCTTAGACCCCTGTGGCTGAGCCCCACCACTCTACAAGCGCTCAGTGCTAGCCTCCCTGGCTGGGAACACGTGCCGCCAGCCTGACTCCTGTCATCGGCCTTTGCTGCTGTGCGCATGCCTGTGGGGAGACCTGCGGCCATGGGAGTACATGCTGACAGCCCCGCAGCCATGGGAGAGCACACTGAGGCCCCTGGGGCCTCTGATCTTCTCCAGGACACATTATAATAACTGTCTAAAATTAAAAACAAAGAGATAACTTGATTTTTAAAATTTTTTCATTTATTGATTTTAGAGAGAGAGGAAAGGAGAGAGGGAGAGAGAGACAAACAGACGTCGATGTGTTGTTCCACCTACTTATGCATTAGTTGATTGATTCTTGTATGTGCCCTGATCAGGGATTGAGCCCACAACTGTAGCATATTGGGACAATGCTCTAACCAACTGAGCCACCTGGCCAGAGCACAAAGAGGTAAGTTTAAAAGCAGCAAGAAGAAATTTCTCTTATACAGGGGGGCCTTATAAGAACTCTCCTTTTTTCTCAGCAGACACCTTGTAGGCCAGGTGAGAACAGAATGATATATTCAAAGTGCTGAAAGGAGGAAAAAAACCTACTAACCAAGAATACTTTACTTGGCAAGGTTGTCCAGAAACGAGGGTGACATAAAGACTTCTCCAAACAAATACTGAGAGTACATCACCATTAGACCTGCCTTTCAAGAATTGATGAGTTAGTTCTTCAAGCTGAAAGAAAAGGACGCTAATTAGTAACATGAAAATGTGAAATATGAAAAACTCTAATATTGTAATATGGTGCTGTGTTAACCACTTAACTCTAATTTACAGGTTAAAGACAAAATATTAAAAATAGCTAGAGCTACAGTAATATGTTAATGGGTACAAAATATAAAAAAATGTGATGGTGACATCAAAAATATAAAATTTGTGAGGACAATAAAAGGATAGAGTGTATGAGGTCAAAGTTAAGTTGTTATCAACTTAAAATAGATTATTATATATATAAGATACTTCAAGTAAGCCTCAGAGTACCATAAAACAAAAACCTATAGTAGACACATACAAGGTAAAAACAAGGGAATCATATTACACCACTGTAGACAATCATCATTTCACAAAGGAGGACATCAAGAGAGGAAGAAAGGAACAAAGGAACCGTCAAACAGTCATAAAACAACACAGTGGCATTAGTAAGTCCTTACCAATTCAGTTGTTTTCAATGTAAATGGGTTCAGTTCCCCAAAGGCATAGAATGACTGAGGTAATAAAAACACAAACTCCAACTGCATGCTTTCTGTAAGAGACTCACTTCAGCTTTAAGGCTACATACACATGGACTCAAAGTGAAGAAACGGAAAAGGTATTCCACCCAAATGGAAACCAAAGAGGACAGAGGTAGCTACACTTATATCAGACAAAATTAAGTCAAAAGCTCCAACAAGGGGCCAAAAAAGTCATTATATGATGATAAAGTGGTCAATTTTTCAATAAAATATAACAGTTGTAATTATATATGCACCCAATGCATTATATAAAGCACCTAAATGCATTAATCAAATACTAACATCTGAAGGAAGAGACAGATAAAAATACAATAACAGTGGGGGACTTCATGCCGTGCTTTAAACAATAGGTAGATCGTCCAGAGAAAAAATCAGCAAGGAAACACTAGCTTTGAACTGTATTTTAGACCGAACTGCCATAACACATAAGAGAACATCCCATCCAACAGCAGCAGAATACACATTCTTCTCAAGTGCACAGGAAACAGTCTCCAGGATTGATTATATATGCTAAGTCAAAAAACAAGTTAGCAAATGTAAAAGAGCAAAATCATACCAATGATCTTTTCTGACTACGATGCTATGAAATTAGCAATCAGCAGGAGGAAAACTGAAAAATTCACAAAATATGTGTAAATTAAACAACATACTTCCAAGCAACCAATGGGTCAAAGAAGAAATCAAAAGGGAAATTTAAAAAATCTTAAGCAAAAATTGAAATACAGCACACCAAAACTTGTGTGGTATGGCAAAAGCAGTTCTAACAAGAAAGTTTATAGTGATAAGTATCTGCAATAAAAAAGATTTCAAATCAGTGGTCTAACTTTACACCTCAACAAGCTAGAAAAAGAATAGACTATGCCCAAAGTTAGAAGATGGAAGGAGATAGCACAGATCAAAGCAGAAATAAATGAAATAAAGACCATAAAATAAAAGATAGTGAAATTAAAACCTGAGTTTTTTTTGAAAAGATAAATAGAATTGACACACCTTTTGCTAGACTTACCAAGAAAAAAAGAGAAGACTCAAAAAAATTATAAATGAAAAAGGAGAAATTACAGCTAACATTACAGAAATACAAAAGATCAAAAGAGACTACTATGAACAGTTATACACCAACAAATTGGACAACCTAGAAGAAATGGATAAATTCCTAGAATCATACAACCTACCAAGACTAAATCTTGAAGAAATATTAAATCTAAATAAAGCAATATTAAGTAAGGGAATTGAATCAGTGTTCAGTCTCCTAACAAAGAAAAGCCCAGGTCCGGATGGATCCACTAGTAAATTTTACCAAACATTTAAAGAAGAATGAACTCCCATCCTTCTCAAATGCTTCCAAAAAATTAAAGAGAAGGGAACCCTTCCAAACTCATTCTATGAAGACAGCGTCCCTCTGACACGGAAGCCAGGTAAGGATACTACAAAAAACGAAAACTAAGACCAGTATCATTGATGAATATAGATGCACATATTCTCAACAAAAATTATCAAATCAAATTCAACCATATATTGAAGGGCTCATACACCATACACCATGGTTAAGAGGGATTTACCCCTAGGATCCAAGGATGAGTCAACATATGCAAATTAACAAATGCGATACACTACATTAATAGAATGAAAGACAAAAATCATTTGATAATCTCAATAGATGCAGAAAAGCATTTCGTAAAGTTTAACCTCCTTTCATGATAATAACCTCCCAAAAATGAGATATAGAAGGAACGTACCTCACAATAACAAAGGCCGTACATGATAATCCCACAGCTAGCATCATACTTAATGGCAAAAGGTTGAAAGCTTTCCCCCTAAGATCAGGAACAAGACAAATGTGCCTACCCCTCACCATTCCTATTCAACATAGTACTGGAAGTCCTAGCCAACACAGTCAGGCAAGAAAAAGAAATAAAAGGTATCAGAATTGGAAAGGAAGAAGTAAAATTGCCTCTGTTTCCTAATGACATGATCTGGTACATAAAAATTCCAAAAGACTCCATTAAAATAATCGTTGGAAATAACCAACAAATTCAGTAAGATTCAGGATGCAAAATCAACAAAAATCAGTTGTGTTTCTATACACTAACAATGAACCATCTGAAAAAGAAATAAAGAATGCAACCTCATTTATGATAGCATCTAAAATATTTAGGAATAAATTTATCCAAGGAATTGAAAGCTCTATACACGAAACACTACAAAATATTGACAAAAAAATGGAAGAAGACACAAATAAATGGAAAGATATACTGTGTTCATGGAACAGAAAAGTTAATATCGCTCAAAATCCTGTACTACCCAAAACCATCTATAGACTCATTATAATCCCTATTAAAATGTCCTATTCCAGTAGAAAAAACATCCTAAAAATTTTAAGACCCTGAATATCCTAAGCAATCTTGAGAAAGAACAAAGCTGGAGGCATCACACTTTCTAATTTCAGTTATATTACAAAGCTATAGTCATCCAAAAAGCATGGCACTGAACGAAAAACAGACATCCAATGACACAGAATTAAACCCGTGCACATATGTGGTCAACGTATATTTGATAAGAAGCCAAGAATACTCAATGGGGAAAGGGTCGTTTCTTTTAATAACTGGTGTTAGGAAAACTAGATATTCACATGCAGAAGAATGAAATCGACCCCCTATCCTACACCACTCATGAATGTTCACTTGAAATGGATTAAATTCTTAAATGTAAAAGCTGAAGCCATGAAGCCAATAGCACAAGTGACAAAAACAAAAAAATCAACAAGTGGGACTGTATTAAATTAAAAAGCTTCTGCACAACAAAAGAAATAAAATGAAAAGGCAACCTATAGAATAGAAGAAATAATTTTAAGACATACTGGATCAGGTGTTAATACTCAAAACATACAAGGAACTCATTCTACTCAATAGCAAATAGTTATAACAATAATCTGATTAAAAATCGGCAAAAGGATCTGAACAGACATTTTTTCCGAAGACATACAAATGGCCAAGTACCTGAAAAGTTGCTCAATATCGCTGATGAACAGGGAAAATCACATCAAAACCACAATGAAATAGCACCTCACACCCATTAGAATGGCTGTTATCAAAAGGGTAACAAGTGTGGGTGGGTATGTGGAGAACAGGGACCCCTTGTGCACTGTTGGTGGAAATGTAAATTAGTTAAGTCACTATGGAAGACAGTAGGAAGGTTCCTCAGAAAATTAAAATTAGAGCTACCACGTGACCCAGCAATCCTCCTTCTGGGTATATATCCAAAGAAAATGTAAGAGATCAAAGAGATACCTGCACTCCCACGTTCACTGTAGCACTTTTCACAGTGGACGCGGAAGCACCTAAGCGACCATACCAGGGCAACTAACTGATAAAGAAACATGGTACAGGTACGTGTACCATGGAGTATTGTTCGGACTTTATGAAGAAGGACATCCTGTCATTGGTGACAACGTGGATGAAACTGCGGGACACCAGGCTAAGCGAAATAAGCCAGACACAGACAAAACTACTTGGCCTCCTTTATATACGGAGTCTAAAGGGGTTGAACTCACAGAAGCAGAGAGTAGAATGGTGGTGGCCAGGACCTGGTGGAGGGGTCCTGTTGGGCAGTAATGGTCAAAGTGCGCAGAGCCCTGGTCACCAGGATGGGTGGGCTCTGGAGGCCCACTACGCGGCACCGTGCCCGCAGCAACGCTGCTGTGCACTTCACGTTTGCCGCGGGGGCTGATTTATGCTGTGTTCTTGGCATAAAAGAATGATGGCACTAAAGAGGGCGGGGCGGCACTTTAAGAGGCAACGGGTGTGTCTGTGGCCTTGACAGACAGTGGCGTCGGCGTCGCGAGTGTGTGCCGACCCCACACTCATGGATTTGTAGACATCAAATAGGTACGGCTTGTCGCATGTCAGCGGCACTCCAGTAAAGTGGTTTTTAGGAAACCAGGACATACTCCTGAGTGAGTCGTCAGTGAGGGATGCTAAAGAAAAGGTATCTGCAGGGCGGCCCGCGGGGGGCCCAGCGTGAGACCACCGGTGCGTGGTTACTGAACCAAACACTCCAAGTGAGGGAGCTGCACGGGACAGTGACCAAGCACGGTCAAGGGGAGGGCAGGGCCATGGGGGGCGGGGGCTGGGGGCTGCTGCGCCAGCGATTGAAGGGAGAATCAGAGTTGACCAGGTGGCCAGAGCCGAGGGCAAGTGCAGGGCCTCACAAGCTGAGGGCCAGGTCAGTCCAGGCACAGGGAGGCCCGGCCACGCCTCCCACGTAGGAAGGACGGGGCTGTCCCAGAGGCTGGTGGGAGATGTGCGGGCTGGAGGCAGGATGGGCAGGCCGCAAGCCTTGAGTGCCGGGGTGCAGAGCAGCCTGGAATCCGAGGGGGCCGGGCCCAGCGGGAGCTCCGGGGAGGGGCGCCACGCGGTCTCACGGGGGGCCGCTGTGCAGCTGCTGTAGAGCCTGGGCCACCACTGACGGGGGTAAAGGGGTGCACGGGGCGGGCAGCAGGGGCTGTGGCTCGCTGCAGGGGCACGCACTCCACCCATGGCACCCCTACCTGGCCACGTGGAGGCCCCTGCCATTCGAACCTGCATTTTCCAAGGAAAGCTGGAATTCCATTTTTGAAACATGAAATCTGATCGCTTTGAGCATTGGGTTCACAGCTTTGAAAATACTGTTGCGGGGACACCGAGCATGTCTGTGGGCAGATCGGCCCTGGCTGGCAGTTTGACCTTTGTCTTGGACTTGGGGCTCCTGGGGGTGGGGTGGCACTGGTCCATCTGTGGTGTATCTTGGTGTCCCCCTGGGGCCACACACAGGCCCAGAGTCGTTTTTCAGTTCCCTCCGGCTGCTCTTGACAGTTTGGCCTTACAAACCCAGGTGAGGAGAGCTGGAAGATGGGAGTGGGAATAGCCTAGCAGAACCCCTTCCCCACGCAGCCCCTTGGCCCTGGCCTCAGCGACTAGAAGTGGTGGCCCTGGACAGGTGGGGCCCCTGAGGCCCCGGTCAGTGACCTTCCCTGCCCAGGGTCCCAGTTCCAGCCCCTGGCTCTGCCAGGCGGGAGATGCTGCCTCCTGGGGCCCCCTCGCTGCTCCTCTCCCCGCCCCCGCCTGCTGTGCTCTGGGACTCTGAACCATCTCGTCTTTGCCCTGCAGGCTGGCCTGATCCGTATGGAGGGGGAGGAGTTCTTCATCGAGCCACTGCAGAAGGGGCTGGCGGCGAAGGAGGCCGAGCAGGGTCGTGTGCACGTGGTATATCGCCGGCCGTCCAGCCCCAGGCTCCCTTCTCTGGGTGGGACGCAGGCCCTGGATACAGGTAAGGCTGCTGCAAGTGGGCAGACTGCGTGGTAAGCCTTGGACGTCTCCCCTGGGGACCCAGGCATCCCTTCTGCAGGGCTGGTCCCAGGCTGAGGCTGAGCCTGCCTTGACCACGCAGCACTGTGGGGGTGCTGAGGTGCACGCGGGCCGCAAACCTGCAGGTGTGGGGTCTCCAGAGCAGACGGTAAAAGCTGCCGGAGGGTCCACCTGCTTCTGCCTCAGGGCCAGGAACCGTCAGGGAGCAAAGGAGGCCCAGACCAGGCCTCCGGCCCCCACCCCCCGCCGGCTGCCATTGGCAGAGACCCTCCTCTCAGCGCCAGCAGCCCGGGCTCATTTATCTTAGGCCTCCGACGTCCCAGCTTGACGGATAAGTTGGGCGCAGCCTGGCAGGGCACTGTTCTAATTTCAAGGAGCGGTGTCACATATCTTTGCAAAGGAATTGTTCCATCAGGAAGCCCAGCGCTCTCTGGAGCTGATCGATACTGCTGGCGGCCCCTTCATCCTGGTGATAAATTGCTGTCTGCCTGGGCTGTGGACAGCGGTGCCGCAGCTGCCTGGCTTCCCCCGGCCTCAGCCCCCCCGCCTCTTCTCCCCCCTTGGGCTTCTCTGCAGGGGGAGGAATGAAGAGGAGCCCCAGAGGGTGTGGCTGGAAGTGAGAATGGGCAGGGCAGTGCCTCAGACTGGGACCACCAGGGCCCCGGCCTTGCTCCCTGATGGCCGGCTGCCCTTGGGTCTGTTTGGGCCCCGGGCCACGTCTTCTCATCTGTCCCATAGGGTTAGAAAAGCCTGCTGCCAAAAGCTGAGGTCCTGCCACTTTGTGCTTTGGGCCCGGGGCTTCCGGGCTGGCCTCTGCTGCTGGTCCTGGGGGTCTGGCCCAGCCCGGGTGTGGGGGCTGCCAGTGCCCTGGAAGAGTTTCCAGTCCAGCCTTCCATGTGGCGCATGTCTTCCTGAGCTGGACGGCCCTCCACTGTGGCCCAGCCAGACATGCCTTAGTAGCTGTGCCTCTGCTGGTCTTCAGGCATCTCCTATGAAATCCTCCCCTCCCCCACGTTCCCTTCTCCACCTACTTCGGTGCGAACTTGGAACGCAGAACTTCAGAAAGGAATTTCAAACTCAGAGTAAGTCCAGAAACCACTGGCTTAGAAGATGCTTGGGAAGGCCAGTTATACCACTTGGGGGCCGAGACCGTCCTGGAAGCAGCAGGGGGGCCTGCCCCGGCTGGGCTCTGGGCCCCAGCCCCGGGCTGTGGGTGTGTGGGGTTCTAGGCCAAGTCTCCTTTCCTTGAAGTCCCTGTCCAATGTCAGCCTGACCCTGTGTGGGCGACTTGGCCCACAGACAGCACATTTCTCCCTGGATGTGCCGGATTGTTCCCACCTGGCCTGGGGCTGCGGCGCTCACCCACTGACTGGAGGGTGTCCAGATTCCTGTTACGGTGGGGCTGGGCCGAGGGCCCGAGGTGACATCAGACGGCCCAGGCCAGCTCTCCATCAGCCTGGGCCCAGTGAGGGCCCAAGGTTAGGGACAGATGGGAAGGCAGCATCCGTGGCTGGCTACGTCTGCTCCTTGCGCTTTCCTGAAAGAAAACATGAGCCCGGGACCTACGTGTGTGCCTGCGTGGTAGGGGACCCCATCTCCTGGTGATTCCCGATGGGGACCCTGACATATCCATGGAGCTCTGGCAGGAGGCTGCCAAACCCCCTCCCCGCAACTCCCGAAAGCACATTTGAGCCTCCCTGCTATCATCAGTGAGCAGTGGGCATAATGGGTCCCCTGGGGAAGGGGCCTTCTGGGCTGGTGGGGGGTGGGGTGGGGGTGGGGGAACATGTCTCTCCCACATGTCTCCTCCAGGATGCTGGGACACATCCTGTTTCCCCTGAGCAGCCAGACAGCTGCTTCCTGGAGTGTCTCAGGGGCTCTCCGAGGCTCAGAAAGTCGTTATCACTAATAGTCTCCATCACCTGAGGGCAGTTGCAGGCTCTCAGGTCGCTAATGGGAAACGAAGGTTTTAACGTGCTTCGCGGACCTGGGCCAGCGTTGGGTGTGTGCTTAGTGGCCTAGAGTCACCAGCATCACTCTCGGGTCCAGCCACTGGACCCAGGGAGGGAGTGGGGTGAGCAAGGGGCTGAGGAAACGGGGAACGGCTTTCCCCTCCGCACTGGCCATGTGGATGCGGCAGAGGCTCCTCCACTGAGCTCCACTGGGCCCGGGAGCCTGGCCGGGGCAGGAGGGCAGAAGTCGGAGCCCGGGGCGCTAGGGTGGCCTCCTGGGGAGAGGTCTCTCTCAGGTACCGACAAGTCACATTCTCTGCTCCCCACCAAGAACCAGCCCTGCGCCCTCGGGCAGTATGTTGGAGGCAGGGGTGCTGGGTGTCGTCGGCATCCCTGGGGTGTGTGTGCGTTTGCACCGACACACATACCTGCCCCAGTTCAAGTTGTGGGCCCCTGCCTGAGCTCTGCCCTGGCTGCCGTCGGGCAGCCCCTTGGTCTGGGGCTGTTGAGGGGAAGCCGTGGCTGGTGGGTGCGAGAGGAGAAGCCCCGGCTGGTGGTCCTGGCACGCCACGCCCCGCCTAGTCTCAGGCTGCTTCACGTGTGGCTGCCAGCTGGGCGGCTGCGAACAGCAGCAGTTTATTCTCTCGCGGTCTGAAGACCAGAAGTTCGAAATGAGCATCACGGGGCCGAAATCGAGGTGCTGGCCGGGCCGCACTCCTTGAAGAGACCCAAGTGGGGAATCCATTCCTCACCCTTCCCGGTGGCCGGTCACTGCTGGCATCCCTTGGCTTGTGGCTATGTCACTCTGACCTCTGCCTCTGTGGTCACATCGCCACCTCCTCCTCTGTGTGCGTCAGTGTCCCTCAGTTTCTGTTACCAGGACGCATGTGATTGCAACTGGCGCCCGCCCGGGTCATCCCGGGTGACGTCCTTTCTCAAGACCCATAATCTAATTATATCTGCAAAGTCCTTTTTTGTCCTATAAGGTAACATTCCCAGGTCCCAGGAATTAGGACCATGTGTCTTTGGGAGGCGAAAGGGGTGCACATCTGTCGGGAATGATGCTCAGGCCTCTCTCACCCCTTCTCAAGGGACAGTGCTCAGGCAGGCCCTCCGCCTCTGTTGGGCCCTTGGCCCTCCGCCTCTGTTGGGCCCTCCTGCAGGCTGTGGGGCCAGGAGAGGCTGGGCTGGGCTGCCACTTGGCCGCTCTGTGGCTGGGGCGATCTCAAGACCGTGGGCACAGAGAAGTCGGCCTTGCTGTCAGTGCCAAGTGCCTGGCTGTCGGGGTGGGGTGGGGCAGGGTGTGAACTTGGATCTTGGGAAGGTCCCCACAGAGCTGGGAGAGATTCCAAGGTCACATGCTAGGCCTGCAGTCTCTCCGTTAGGCCCACGGTGCCCTTGGCAGAAAGTCTTGCCATCCCAAGACAAGGGCTGCAAACTCAGAGACCCACAGGGACCAGTGAGGTGCCAGTGAGGGTGGCGGCAGGGGCAAGAAACACAGTCACACCACCCCACGCCTGGCTTTCCCTCCCTGCCCGCGACACAGATGGGGCACGGAGAGTCTGTCTCTGCTGAAAGGGGAACAGCAGCATGAACACAGCGGCCCGCGGCTCTGCAGGCCTCAGCGTGGGCACAGGGCGCAGCAGAGACCCTCCTCGGCTTCCTGCTGTGACCCAGTGGGAGCGTGGACTTGGGCGGCAGCCCTCCTACAGCCAAGAGAGTCCAGACATCAGACGTTTTATCTGAACTCTCTTGATTTTCAGGTGTTGCTTCAAAGTCCTGAAAAGCACCATGTGGGCCAAATAAAACACGGCCCCTGTTGGCCACCTGTGCTTATGAGATGCAGAGGCAAAGTGCCCCACCCCGTACCTCCTGGGCCCTGGGGCAGAGGAGGGGCTGTGAGCGCCTGCGGGCTGGCGGGTGGCTCCAGCCCCCTAGAACAGCCTCTGGGTCCCTGGGCACCTCCTGCCCACCCCGCACCTTACACTGGACCCCGGCTGAAGGAAGAGAAGTCAGACAGCTCAGCACCCGCGACCTCGGCTGTCTCCTCCTGGGAGGCAGCCAGCGCCAAGCCTCACAGGGCCTCCCTGGCAGGCAGCGTGGGCACGCCGCCCTGGGGAGGGCTTCCCCGCCGCTGCCAAGGAAAGCCTGTGAGAGAGAGGACAGGGCTGCCAAGTCTTCACCGAGCGGCCACGGTTCTTCCTCCTTGCTGACCTGCTGCAGGTTTCCAGGCCTCTGCGGACGAAGCTGCTGCAGGTGGACAGGGCCAGGAACCGATGCCGGGAGCTCTGGGGCTGCCACCACGAATGTGCCGGAGCCAGGGTGGCCCGCTGCGGGCGGCGGGCGGCACCCGCACCCTGAGCGAGCGAGCAGGGGCCTGACGGCTAGTGCTGCGTTTTTGCCTGCTGGAGGCAGGGAGGCTGGAGTGGTTGGAGGGGAGGGGGGTGCAGGCTGTAACTTACCGGAAGCCGGCTCGGGGGCTCTCGGCCCTGAAGTGGTTGCTGTCAGTTTGTTGGCCCCTATAACAAGCTGCCACAAACTTAGTGGCTTAAAACAACTCAGGTTTATTCTTTTACAGTTCTGGAGGTTGGAAATCCAAAATGGGTCTTAAGGGGCTAAGCCGAAGGTGTGGGCAGGACAGGTTTCCTCCGGGGGCGCAAGGGAAGAACGCTTTCTCACCTGTCTCAGCCACCAGCGGCGCCGGGTCCCTTGGTTCCCAGCCACATCCCACTGACCTCTATACCATGGTCACAGTGGCTGCTCCTCTTTTGTCAGGGCTCCTTCTGTATCCCACTTGTCAGTTGCCCCCGTGGGATAATCAGAATAATTTCCCCCCTCAGCATTCTTAACTTACTCACATCTGAGCTTTTCCGGTGTCACATACACGCTCAGGGAGTAGACCACAGGCATTCTTTGATTCAGCCTGCCTGGAGTCTAAGTGTGGAGGAGGGGAGAGGGAGGCCCTTGGCTATCTTTGCACCCGGAGCCCCAGCTCTGGCCAGTGTCTCAGGGAAGGGTCCTCTCTCTGTGTCCTCCACCAGGCATTTCCAAGCCTCTCCCGGGAGCCCTGGGCCCTGGCCTGGCCCACTCGGGGTGACCAGGCTCTCACACCATACTTAGCCCCTGCTAGCCCAGCCGGCGGTTGCCAGCTCATTGAGTTGCAGTGAAGCCTGAGTGCCTCGGGGCTCAGTTCCCTGGGCCCTCTCGGCCTCTCCTCCTCACCCCTCCCTGGCCCTGCGCGCCTTGCAGCTTGGGACTGGAGGAATCCCACGGAGAAGCACTGATGGTGACACGCGAGGTCGCCGCCGACCTCGGGAGGGGTGCTGCAGAACTGTGCGCGCCCTTGGCAGAGCCTCTGCGCCCCCTGGCTCTGGCGGGCCCCCCAGACGGCTATCGGAGATGCCAGTGCGCTGACGTGGGCTCACTCTGGGAGGGGCCCCTGCATGTTCTCTGAGGCCGGGAGTTGTCTGGGGTCAGACTTGGCGTGGCCTTCTCTTCCACAGATAGTTGACCGATGTTCTTTCTCTCCTCCCCGTGGATGTGTGCCGGGAATGTCCCCCACAGAGCTTTTGCTGGCATGCAGTGGCCACGCCTGCGCTCGGGCCGCAGGGAGCCTGGCAGCGGAGCCTTGCTGTGCTTTGGGGCTTCTGGGGTTTAACTAGTGAGAGCAGTGAGTCCAGCTGTCTCGTGGGCCCCAGGCTCCAAGTGCCCGCTCTTTGGGGATCCCCAGCACAGCAGACTGGGATGCCTCTGGGGGAGATGAGCCATCTCCAGGGGCAACCTAACAGGCCTGTGGCACGTGTGCTCCACACGTGTCAGCTGGCCTGTCAGCTGGGCCTGAGTGTCCGTGGGGACTCCATGAGGCCCCATCCATTCCCCAGGTGCCCCCAGAGAACAATGGTGAAAGAGACGTGGGCTTCCTGCATACCGTGTCTACGCAGTGGGTCAGAGGGACAGGTGCCCTACGGCTGGTCTCTGCCAGAGGCCTCCTGGGGACACCAAGGGCCCTGATGGCAGGTGAGAGGTGCTGGGTCACAGCCTCAGGGATGGGGCTGCAGAGATGACTCACAGAGATGGCTCAAAAGATGTCTGAAGGGGACAAAAGGCCCCTGTTCGGCCGCAGAAACTACAGACAGGCCTGAGGCCCCGACTGTGCCAGTTAGCGCCAGGTAGGGGCCCTGTTTCCTCTCAGAATTTTTTGCAGGTCGGCAAACACTCCAGGGAGACCCAAGCCTGAAGTTTTCTATGAAAATTTCCAATTTTCCTTGACCCATTTTCCTTTGATATTAATACCGAGCAGCGCTGTGCATTTGGCCCAGAAGGAATGCTAAGCTGGGGGGAGGCCACACAGTTAGCGGGGGACGCCTGCTCACTCTCCCTCCCACTCCCAGGCTGGTTTTTCTCCCCCTCAGCCCCACT
Organism: Mormoops blainvillei; assembly: GCA_004026545.1. Lineage (NCBI taxonomy): Eukaryota > Metazoa > Chordata > Mammalia > Chiroptera > Mormoopidae > Mormoops > Mormoops blainvillei. The sequence goes on from PVJD01002035.1 coordinate 118,880, forward strand.
CACTTTCTTGTACACACGCGCGCGCGAGTGTGCGCATTTGGAGCGTGGACTGGGTCCCCGAGCCGGGGCGTCTCTCCCAGAGCTCTGGGCGTGTCCCCCAGGGACCTGGGCTGTGCGTCCCCCCAGGGAAGCCCCAGGGAGTGTGCCCGGAGTTGACGGAAGAATATGGCAGTGGAGTCCGGCTGGAACATCTCCCACAGGATGTCCAGGCAGGGTGACAGTGCCCTTGGGACCCGGTCAGGGTTCGGGGACAGCCTGCAGGACAGCAGGGACCTGTGGAGTCGGGGAGGGACGTGGTGGAGGGAGGGGCCTGGGAGCCGGGCCGGCATAGCCGCCGATCTGGGCGGGAGGGACTGGCTGCCTGGCAGTGCCCCACGGCGGGGGGGGCATGAGAACGACACCGGCGCTCTGAGATGGGGCACGGGCTTGGGGGAGCTCCTCCGCTCATTCATCCATTCGGTCGTTCGTTCAGCACATGCTTTCTACACGTCCACTGTGCCTTGGGCTGGGTTGGGTTGGGGATGCAACAGGGAACGAGCCAGGTGGAGCCTTTCGGAGCTCTCGGGCCATCAGGGGAGGTACCTGAGCAGATGCTGCAGGACAGGTAAATCCATGAGCGGAGCAAAGTCTGGACAAAGGGTCGAGTGAGAGGTCCGGTGAGAGAGGAGCAGGCCGCTCCAGGTCGCAGGTGTCACGAGCCCAGCTGGAGGGGAGGCCTGGCCTGGGCCGCAGGCGCCAGGCCGAGGGGCAGCCCCTGGGCTGGGGGGCCGGGGCGGGTCTGCTCACGTGGAGCCGCCGTGCGAGGCGGTGGGAAGCCCTGAGAGACACTCAGTGGACGGAGCGGGAGCAGGGAGGCCAGAAAGGACACCGGTGGCCCCAGTGGAGAGGTTCCGGGTGTTTGGAGGTGGAGCTCACAGGACGTGGGTGAGGGAAGGTATCGGGGACGGCCCCTGGCATTTGGAAGCCCTGAACAACTGGGCAGACGGTGTGTGTGGATGGGACAAAGATGGAGGTGGGGATGCTGGTGGAGGCCAGGTATCCCGGCCAAGTGTGGAAGCCAGAAATAGGGCCTTCCTTTTGGCTTCAGAGCTCGGCCGTGCCGCTGCCCCTTGCTGCCTGGCTCAGAGGACGGGGTTTCCGGGGGAGATTGTGCCGGCCACAGCAAGCCCTTCTGGCGTAAAGACTCTTGGTGTGGGCTGCAGTGATCTCAGATGTGGCCCCCGCAGCCGGGCAGGTTCTGGGGGGCACTGGCTGCTCTTCTGCTCTGAGAGGCAGAGGCCCTGCTCTGCGAGGCGGGGCTGCCAGAGATGACAGTGTGAAGCCCAGGGCTCCTGCAGATGTGCCGTGTCTGTGCATCTCTGGCAGGCCGGGTCCTCCTTCCCCAGCCTGCACTCGGGGGAGGGGCCGAACCTGCTAGCTTGGTTGGGAACCTGTGAGCACGGGCAGGTGGTAGGCCGTCCACCCAGCTGCTGCCTGGAGCTGCGGTCATGTCCTCGCCTCTACCGCATCCTCCCTCGGAACTTGGGCTTGGGGATCTGCTGGCAGGCGGCCTCGGGTGCTTGCGGTGCGGACCCTGCAGGCCTTGGCCTGAGCCTGTCTGGTCGCCCGGAGCCTGTCTCTGAGCAGCGGCCGGGGAGCGCTTCCAGAGAGAAGGAAGAACGGTCAGATGCCAGTACAGGACAAACGCAGCTCTGGCCAGAGCCAGGCCGCTTCCCGCTGTAGCTCCTGGAGTCTGCAAACCCTCCCCCGTGAGGGGGTTCACGGCGGATCATCGCACAGGTCCCCCAGCGAAGCAGCACTGCTCTTTGCTTTAATTTGTGCTGCTTTGATTGCTGGCGAGAGTCAGTGCTCTGCCAGCGTTCGGTCACTTTCTGTGTCTCTCTCCCCATTCAAGTCCTTTGCCCGTTCGTCTCCCGGGGTCTCCTGTATCGGGATAAGCCCTTTATCTGCTTTAGATATCGACTTTCTGTCACGCTTCACACCAGCCTTTCCCCAGGCTGTAGTTCCCCTTTGCTTTTCTGTTTCATTCATTTTTGTTGCACAAAAGCCAGACTTTCTCGGCAGCCCAGTCTGCGGGTGATTCTTCTCCTGCCCCTGGAGCTTCACTGGTGCTCTGGGACAACACGTTTATCAAGGGCCTACCCGGGACAGTGCTCTGCCCCACTGTGTCCTATAATTGGCCCGCAGCAGAGACCCTCAGCTCCCCCGCACTGCTGCCCGGGCAGCCACGAGAGTCCAGGGAGGGGAGAGCTGTGCTGGAGGCATGCTCGCCCCTGCAGGCAGTCCCCAGAGTGTGGCAGGCACGCCACCCACGCGTCCTTGTTGGGACCCCATGGGCATGGTTGGTGCTATCCTTGTCCCTACTTTACAGCTGAGGAAACTGAGGCACAGACGGACCACAGTGGAAGCCGTCAGCTCTATGGAGGCACGAAGGAGCCAGCTAGGACACGGAGCCGTATGACCCCCTGGGCAGAGCCTGGGCTGGCCAGGCTGGAGGCCTTGGGCTCACCTGCAGGCTCCCCATCACGGGGACACACGGGCCTTCCGCGTGGAGGTTCTGCTTCCGAGACGCACCAACTGAGGCCCAGCAGGGTGTGAGGCAGCGTCTCAGGTCACTCAGCTCACGAGCCATGGAGAAAATCTTTCGCTACGGAATTTGCAGCATCAGCTGCAGTGCCTGGGCACAGTTGGAACAAAATATCCATGGGAAGAAAGAATGAATACCGCTTCTCTGGGAGGCCTGACCGCGTGAGCCAGCTTCCCGGAGAAGAAGTTGTTCCTGGTAGGCACTGGGGGGCTTGCTGCCGAAGACCACTTTTATTGTTGCAAGAGCTCCTGCCGCCGGCTGCAGTTCTTGGGTCCGTTGTGCAGGCAAGATGTTGCTGGGGCCATGCACCACACACCCCCACCCCAGGGCCTTTGCTGCTGAACTGGGGAGACAGGCTGGGGCAACCGTCACTGGGGGTCGAGGAAGACCAACCTGGCTGCTCCCAGCATGCCCGGACGACCGTTCCCTGAGATAGAGTGCCCATAAAGTGACTATAAAGTGCCTGTGGAAACCATACTCTCTGTTCCTGTAGCTCTTGCTTTATCAGCTCACTCACCAGATGTTCACTCACTGCCCACACAGGACCCGGCTCAGAGCCAAGCCCTGCGACCCTGGGCACGAGACCCACAGAGCTCCCCACAGCCCATGAATGCGCCACAGTTAGAGAAGGCGGGAAATGCCTCTACGTCAGCATAGTGGCTGGAGGTCAGGGTTGTGACCCGAAGTGGGGCCTACAGCTCATTAGGGGAGAGGAAGCCGTGGGAGCAGCAGGGGGAGTGCCCTGCGGGGAATAGACTTGGCCTGTTTGGGGGTCCGGCAGGAGGGGCCCAAGGGGCAGAGCGCAGTGGGTGTGGTGGCGCCCCGCGGCTGTACGTGGAAGAGGCGGAGGAGGCCGGGGCAGGGATCCGGGATGAGGCCGCTGGCACAGCTGGGACGAGTGGGTGTGGGAATGGAAAGAAGTGGCTGGATCAGCAACGTGGGCCAATAAATTGAGCAACGAGGATGTTGGGGGTCCTCTTAGGTAATTCCCACAGTGGTCAGAGGGGTTGCTGCCCACCGGCAGAGCCACATCCCCGTCCAGGCTCACACCAGGTGTGCGAGGAGCCAGCACCCCCTGGCCCCACCCCTGCCCTCCCTGGCCCTGCACGCCCAGCGAGGTGGTGCTTTCCAAAACTGCCCCCTTTGCTGGGGCCCTGGCCTGGGAAGGTCTCTGTGTGTCTGGGCTTTTTTGAAGGCTTCTATCCAGATCTTTCTGGACTCACCTTTGAAACCGGTAAAAACCTGCAGATTCTTAGCTGAGAGAAACACTGCCCGGGGCTTGGAGCCTTTCTTTGGTTGGCGCCAGGACTCGGGTGTGTCACAGGGGCTGCTGTTGCCCTTCTCATCCTCACTGCTCTGACAATTCATGAGCCGGGCCTGGGCTGGCCAGGCTTGGGGTCGCCTTAGCAGAACAAAGACATGGGGCACCAGGCCGGTCTGGCCAGGTGATGTCCAACACGGTGAAGGACCAAGGGCCACCCAGCATCCGAAGACCATGGGCCGGATCCCCCTGTGGGCTGTGGGGAGTGGGACTTGGGGCCCAGCTGCCAAGCTTCAGTGCAGGTCGTTTGATCCAAGGGCTACAGGGGGCTCGGGATGGAGAGAAGGGCACTGGTAGCCACCTCGGCCCCGCCCACCCTACCCAGATCCACAGCTGTGGGTGGCCACAGGCTGGGACGTGTGTGGGGGCGGATCTATGCCTAGTGTCAAGCTCAGGAGGGACCCCCGGGTGGGTGCAAGCCCCCAAGGACGGGAGCTTGTGTCCCTGTGACCTTACCCAGAGTCTGGGGGTCGGTGTCCACAGAGGCAGTGAAGGGCACATCTCTGCAGGGTGTCTGATGCCAGCGTCTGTGAGGTACCGGCCAATGTGGGGTCAGTGGCAGGAGGGCATCTGATTTCTCAAGAGAAGCTAGAAATGAGTGATGATTTTATGTAAAATCTCTTCATTTTCGAGTGTTGGCAGCTAATTCAAAATTTTCAAAAACCTTGTATAGGCCAGGCAGGCCTTTGGCGGCAGTGGGGGCAAGAAGGTCCCGGGTGCCTGGGAACGTGGTGGCCAGGCAGGGCCCTGGATGTGGAAAGGCACTCAGAGGAATTTTTATTTTCATTTCGGGAATGTCACAGAGGGCTTTCCAGCAGCCTCGCTTTTGTGAGGCGAGATCTGTGGTCGTCGTGTTTTTCTTGGAAGCCAGTGGGGAAGCCCATCTGCAGAGCATTAGCGGGAAGGGGTGCCAGGGGAGGCTCCTTCCAGGCCCCCAGACAGACCTGGGTGGGGTGGCCATTGGGTGGGATCAGCCCCCAGGCCCTTAGAAAGGGCCCACCAACCACTGGGCAGCGCCCCCCCACACACACACACACTGTCCAGGCCAGACAGGGCCGAGGGGGCAGACCCTGTGTTCGCCGCCGCTGGCGCGGGGGCCGGGCCCAAGGCTCAGCTTCCCTGGCGCACTCCGCCGTCCACAGGTCCCCTCAGTGTCGGGAGCGAATGGTCACAGATGTAGGTGCAGGAGGATCTGGTCAGATAACTGAGTTCCTTGTTCTAAGTGACGTCCAGGAGCTACTTACAGTCTTGGCCTTCGTCTTTAGTAGGACAAAATGGGGTGTGCTTTTTCCTGGGACCTTAGACTGGAAGGGGCACAGGGCCTTCCCGTGCCAAGAAAAGACCAGCCCTGCGGGCCTCATCTGGGGCTACTTCCGAAAACTCAGTTTGGGCACTTGTTGACGGGGACTCCAGGGGCCAGGGCCCACGTGTCCCTCTCTCGGTGCCTGGAATGTGTAAGTGCTCCCCAAGGACTGTGGCAGCCCGTGACAGGGCCGAGGGGTGTGGGTGTCTGCATGACCCTAGTTTGCTGGTCTCTGCTCTGGCCTCAGTTCCCCATTCGTAAAAGCAAGGGGGTCAGACAAAAGCCAGGCCTCACCTTTGGCTCCCAGACTGTGTCCCCACAGCTGCCCCACACGTTGTATTTGACTTGTACCATGTCCTTAGCCACTGTGAGTGAACGTTTAAAGGTCACGGGGTTTCACATGACAAGTTCCATCTTCAGCTTCTCAGAAGGACCAGGAAGCCTGGCAGCTCTGGGCCTGGGCCTCTGCAAGCAGTGTTTAGCAGGAGGTGCCAGCTTCTTCTAGGTGGGCACCCACAGGCCGCCTCCTCCCTGTTTCTCACCCGGCCACCCACTCACTCTGGCCCTGCTGGGTCGGTTGGCCCTGGGCTGAGACTCCAGGCCAAAGATAACCTCCGGTGGGTAGTGACCAACACGTATGCTCTCTCTGTCTCCGTTTCTCTCTGGCTCTTTCTCACACACACATGCATGTACACGTGCTTCTGTGTGAACAGACCAGGCACATCTGTGTCTTCCTGGAGTGAGCCGTGGGACCCCGAGGCGTTTCCCCAGGCTGAGCAAAGCCCGGGACAAGCCGTGGACAGACCCTGCCTCTGGGCCTCGGCCGTGGCCTCGGCTCGTAGACCTCCTGACAGTGTGGACCCTTCCCCTTTGGGAACCTGTGGCCCAAGTGAGGGGTCACAACGCCAGACAGCCCGGGACCTGGGTGAGAGACACCTGCGCTCCCCCCCTGCAGGGGCCCCAGGGCCACAGTGCCCCGGAGCAAGAAGACCTCAGACAGCAGTCCAGTGATGGGAACTGGCCAGGCTGGGGGACAATGAGGGACACTGGTGGGCACCTTGCCACGGCCTAGGTGGAGGGTCTGGGCCGCCCCCGGGACACACCAGGTCGGCCATGGAATAGGAGCCAGTTCCTCGACGGGCTGCATCTGTGCGAAGGGGCTCAGCGGGGCCGGCCGCCAGGCAGCTGGAGGGCTGGGCCCACTCGTTCCCCAGCCGCACCATGCCCCCAGGCCCCAGCAGCCTGGCCCACGCCCACTCCTGCGGAGCCACCTGCTCCCCACTGATGTGGTGACCGGAGAGATGGAGCCTGGCCTCTTGCGTCAGCAGCGTTTGTATCGCGTGGCTCCAGAGGACCAGTTCCGGGAACATGGGGGTTTTCCTACCTGCTGCCCCCCTTGAAAGGAGGCGGGGTGAGCCCCAGTCCCAAAGCCTTGGGAGCTGGCCTTGCCTCAGGGCTTTGCGCCTTTGAACCAGGCCTGGACTGGCTCTCAGAAGAGGGAACAGATGGCTGGAGAGCCCGAGGCTGACTGGTGGGGAGGGTCTGACCTCGCTGGGGAGGAACAGAGGGAAGATGGGGGTGAGATTAGTTTAAGTCCAGTCCATGACCCTGTCCTGGCCCTTCTCCCCAGCTGCAGAGCCACTTCCTGCCGTCCTCCAGAGGCAGCCCGTCCTACCTCAGAGGCCTTCCTAGGTGTCCGGGGCTCTGGTCTTGGGCCGGACCTGCCAACCCGAGCCCTGCTCCCTCCTCAGGCACTGGTGATGGTCCGCCTTGTCACTGCAGATTCCAAGTTCAGGGAGACAGAGGCCTGTGGGCCTAGCATACGGTGGGTGCTCACCAGCCAACTCAAGTTTTAATCCCCCTCCCTTACAGGTGGGCTTCTCCCATCCTCCTTTAGTGACCGGCTTTGGCATTGCCGGTCCCTGTAGGAAGGTGTTGGCCCGGAAACCTGGGCTCTTATCTTCAGCTCCTCCCTCACTCTCTAGAGCTGATCTGCGGACAAGCCTGACTATGTCTACCCCTACAATGCCTAGCGAAGCCACTGCCACCACCCTTGTCCCTGGCCCAGTTGCCATGTACGTGGAGGATTCACTTTCCAGTGTCAGAATCCATTCATTCACTCATCTGTGCAGCCTTCCATCCATCCATCCATCCAACCATCCGTCCATCGTTTATCCATCCGTCCACTCACTAACCCACCCATCTGTCCATCGTCCATCCCATCTTCCATCCATTTATCCAGCAAGTGTTTGCCAGGCCTGTGCTGGGCATCGAGCGGGCACAGTCTGGGGAGTCCTAGTTTGGGGGCGATGCAGACAGGGGTCAAAAAGGAAGTGCTGCTAACAGCCTAGAGAGGCCTAGGGCGTGAGCAGCTGACATTGCCCCGGGTGGGCTGAGCTCCAGGAAGCTCATCAGAGACAAGCTGCCAGGCCCCAAGGCCAAGCGTCTGTGCGGGGACTCCGGGGCAGGGCGCGCTGGCTGCAAGCACAGACTCGGAGGGCTTGGCTTCTGCCTCACTCTTTGCGCCTGTGTCCTCGTCAGAAAAAAACGGAGGTAAGGAATTTCCACCTGCTAGGGTCGCGGGGGGCATTAGGCCTCATCCAGCTTATAAGTAGCCCCGTGGTGTCCTGAGCAGAAGTTTGGGAAGCCCCACCTTCAACCGTGGCCACCAGGCACTCAGGCTCCTTCCCACGGGCCACTGCCCACACCCATTTCTTCAGCAGATGTTTGCAGGGCTGCTGCCCAGTGCCCCTCTCAGGGGGAGGCGCTCGTGGACCTGGCCCGGGTGCCTTCCTGCCTTGCCAGGTCAGGCATGGGCAGCAGGGCACAGAACGGGCGGTGGGCCCTCAGGTAGCAGGGCCCTCAGACCTGGGGACAAGCGTCCTGGAAAGAGCAGTCCCGGGTGGCCCCGAGAGGCGGGTGCAGCGCTGACCTCCCGTCAGCGCCGACCGCGTACCCGGGGCCCCACAAGCTGAGTGGAAGATGAGAGCCGCCAGCCAGAGGCTTGTCGGGCGCCATGATGTGTTGTTTTTCTCACACGCTGTTGCAAAGCAAATAGAACCAACTGAGCTGATATTCAAGAGGAAGTATAGCTTTGTAAGAAGTCAGAACCCCTGGCAGCTCGCCCGTGGGGCCCCGTGGGTGGGCGCAGACGGGCCCTGGCTAGGGCCGTGCACGCCTTCCCCAGTCCCAGCACCTCCACAGACCCCCAGCTGGGACGCTTCGCCGTTGTGGTCTGCTGTCTTTCTTTTAGCCTGTGTTCTGGGGGCTGTCACCGGTTGATCCGGGACAACCAGGCAGACGGGGCCTGTGAGGGCCAGCGTGCACAGCCCGGCAGCCCAGACAGCGTTCTCGGGTTTCGTGACAGCCGCCCAGCCAGGTCACTCGTTTCTGCTCCACCGCCCCGCCCTGCCTCCTGTAAGCATTTGAGTTGCTACTCCTGGCCTTTTTTGACATACAAGTCATATGACATAAGATTCACCATTTTAACCATTTAAAAAAGCATAATCCAGTGGTTCTAGAATAGTATTCATGGTGCTGTGCCACCAGCAGAGCCATTTAGTTCTTGGACGCTCCCCACTCCCAGGCAGAAACCCCTCCCCAGTAGCAGTCACACCCCTTCCCCCGCCCCCAGCCCCTGGCTGTCAGTAATGCACCTGCTTACCCCGGACGCTTGAGAGAAACAGAATCACACCGTCTGTGGTCTTCTGGGTGTGGCTTTACCCCAGTCTGTGAGAACAACCTCTCTCTGCTGGAGTGCAGGCTCATGGTTCACCGTGTGGTCCCCGCGCCCATGCCGGCTCCGCCCTGTCCCGCGTGGTCTCCGAGGCCCTCCCCGTGCCCTGACTCTTTGGTCTGTGGGGTGTCTGGCCGGTGGTGCCTTCCACAGCCATGTGCCTGCACCACGGACCACTCTGCAGGCTTCCGGCAGGGGCCACGGCTCCTGATTTGAGCACAGTCGTGACCGCTTCTCTGCCGCTTCCAGGTCCCCTCCAGAAGCAGGAATGAAGGGCCGTTATTTATTTCTTCAGGAGACATTTAGTTGAAGATCCTCTTATATACACTTTCTAGGTCAGCCCTCAGAAGGACTCTAGGGACTCTCTGCGTGAGAGCGCCAGGTGCCAGTGACATGAGTAAAAACACGCCTACAAGCCCGTAAAGCTCTGCTTGGAGGCAGAGGGAGGGACCCATGGGGCCGCATTGGGGGCGGCTGCATCACACACACCTGCCCCCACCACTGGCTAGGGAGCTGGCTTGGGACCAAGGCTGCTGGGGGCCCGTGTTTCTCCGTGACAGCACCTCCATCCCACATGCTTAAAGCAGGCAGCAGTGTGTGTTTGTGAAGCCCGGGGCTGTAACAGTAGGGAGCAGTGGGGACTGTGGTAAACAAAACCCAGCACATTGTTCTCCCGAAGGATAACCTCCCGTGGGCCCCTGAAATGAGCTCCGTGCTGACAGGGCCTGGTACTTGCAGATCCCCCACCGTGCTGTGCCGGCCGGGGTGCGGCCAGCTCTGGAGAAGCGCTGGACTAGAAATGTGGAAAGTGAGGAATGACAACACAAACCTCCGTGCCACCCTCGTCCCTAAGAGGAAGACGCAAAACCATGAGAACCTGCCGCAGAGACCGCCCGGTGCTGAGGTTCTGGGCTGGAACTGGTGTGGACGTGCGTGCGTGCACGTGGGAGCACGTGGCCGCGGGCGGCAGCTGCAGCCAGGCCGGCAGAGCCGTGTGGAGATACGTCAGAGACAAGGGGGCGTGGTCGTTTACGAGAAAAGTTAGAAAAGGAACGGCGAAGCCAAAATTGAAATAATAGAGTGAGATGAGAGAGACAAGTCCAAATTGATCAATAGAATTGATGGGAATGGGCTAAAAACTCACCAGTGGACATGTGTTGTCATAGTGGCTTAACCTAATCAAACCCAAACCCCAAGTCCAGCCGTGTGCTGTCACCACATACACAACCAAAGGGTAAAGGCAAGTGAAGGCTGAAGGGAAAGTGCGGAAACAGAGAGACCGGGCAGCCAAAGGCCGCCATGGCTTCTGTGTTAACCTCGGACTCCACCAACGCCGGGCGCTGTGAGGCCAGGATGGGTCACCATCTAATGAGAACAGGTCCCTTCCCCAGGTAACAGGATAGTCCTGAATTTCTATTCACTCGGTATAAAGCTGCCTCAGAGTATTGGATGTAAATTTTGTTAGAAATAAATTGACAAAACTGTCATCATTTTGGAAGATTTCAGCCATTCCTTTCCGGTCACTGTAGGATAAAGTGGACCAAAAAATCAACAGGAAGGGGATGCTCAGAATAAGGTGAATAACAAGCTTGATTTGATGGACACAGATAAGTTCGGTGTTTGACAAAGGCCCCTCCTCCTTCTCAGGCACATATGTGGCGCGCATGAAAAAAATGAGCAATTTAGTGCAACTCTCAAAAATTAAGAGAGCAGGTATGAAAATCCTGTTCCTGCACCATCAGGCTTTAAAGTTAGAAATTAATAATACCCAAAATAAAAATCCCCATTACTTGGAAATTAAAAAAAAACAAAACTTTTAGGTAATTCATGGGTCAAAAAAGAAATTAAACTTTAAAATTGAATGATAATAAAAGCACTAAATATCAAAACTCAGGTGGAAATTTATATTAAAAAACAAGAGTGCATATTAAAGAAAGCAATTCCCAGCTTAAGAAGACAGAACAAAGCAAAATTCCCCAAAGGACGTAGCAAAGATAATACAAAATAAGACCAGAAATCACTGAAGCAGAAAACCTCTCCGTTCTGATGACCGCAGCTCTTACAGGTTTTCGAGAGAAGTCAGAAATTTGTAATTCTGCAGGAAGTTTTCGCATGGAAAAAAGAAAGCGTGGGGCTGTGTGCCGACTCGATGTGCACCTCGCTAAGGCGCCTGCCTTCTCTCACGCGGCAGCCGAGTCCCCGCCTCCCACGCCTGGGCGAGGGCTGAGCCCCGGGCGCCCCTGGCGCTGACAGCCCAGGAGCCTTCGCACACCGTTCTTGTGTGGGCGTGAGTTTTCACGACTCCGGTCTGCGTGGCGAGAATTGCTGGGTCATATGGTAACTCTGCGTTTAACCTTTGGAGGAAGTGCCGCACTCTCCTGAGCGTGGTGTCCCCCTCCCAGGTCAACAATTGTGTCGCGTGCAGCTTGCTGTGAGCTCTCGATCCTCAGTCGTCTGTGAGACACCTGAGAAGGCCTGCTTCTTGTCCTCACGAGCAAGGACTGGCTTCTTGCTGAGTGGGGGGTCCTGCTGGTTTCTGTCTCTCATCTGAGGACCCCGTGTTCTCAGGCCCCTGCCTTTCAGTTTTACCCAGAGAGCGGGGAGGCAGAAGGAGGGGAGTTGCGCTTTGCTCCTTTGGGCTGGGGAGTGAGCTCCACATTGGGTCTTTGCTGGAGTGGACGCCTCCTTGGCAGAAGCAAAATCCTGAGGTTTTGCTGGGGTGGCAAACTTAAATACCTGGGCTGCTGAGCCGGGCCGCAGCTTTACTCCCAGCGTCACGTGGCTGTCGTTCTCACACACGCACTCCCGCCGGGGCCTGGGGAGGTAGGAAGAGCCCCATTGATGGATCGGAAGCGGAAGGCCCAATGGTGGCCCAGTTGGAAAGCGGAGGGGCTGGGACTCAAACGCTGGCCTGCCTGATGCAGAACGTGGCCTCTTTCTGCTCCCCGAGCTTCTGGTGCTTGCTAAGCCCCCATGGGGGATGAACAAGGGGACAAGCTGGTGAGGCCTTTGCCCCTCCCGCTGGGGAAGTAGTCAGCCAGGCCCCCACTGGCGGAGGCCACCCGTGAGGGAGCATGGGGGTGCCAGGCTGACTGTCATGGCTGGTGGCAGAGGCTGCCAGTGCGAGGCAGTTAGTGAGGTAAGGACGTGTGCACCGGGCCCTCCCCGGGCACCCACTGCCCTTCTTGGTGAGAACACCACTGACCCGCTGGCCTTCCAGGGCCTTGCGCTCTGCAACGCCGACAGCACAAAGCAGGACGGGGTTAAAGTGTGGCGGTCGTGTGGGTCACCCCAGGTGTCACCTGGGCACTGGCCTGACTGGGAATGTCTCTGAGGAGTCAGAGGTCAAGGGGCAGGCCATGTTTTTCCTTATAAGAGGCTGATTGAGAGATCATTCACAGGCTGTAATTTACCCCCTCTCAGTGCACAGTCCTGCGGTTCTGTAGCAGTCAGAGTCGCGCGCCCGATGCCACCATCAGCTCAGAACGTTTTTGTCAGCCCAAGGAGAAGCCTCGTGCTCCTTGGCACTCATTCCTCATTCCCCGCGAGAGGGTTTGCTGCTTCCTTTCCAGTTTGGATGCCTCTTACTTCCTTTTCTTGCCTAATTGCTCTGGCTGGAAATTCCAGTATTACGTTGAGCTGCAGGGGCAAAAGCAGGCTTCCTTGTCGTGCTCACGACCTTGGAGGGAAAGCTTTCAGCCTGTCACCCTGGAGCGCGACATTAGCGGTGGGGTTTTCAGAGAAGCCTCTTAATCATGCTGAGGAAGTTCCCTTCTATCCCTAGTGTACTGAGCGTTTTAATGAAGAAGGGCGTTGGATTCTGCCAGATACTTTTCCTGCGTCAGTAGAGATGATCACGTGGCTTATTTTCCTCCACTCTGTTGATGTGGAATATTATATGGACTGGTTTTCAGAGGCCGAACCCGGTGCCATACACCTTCTTTGGTCATCGTGCCTAGTCCTTTTAATCTGAGGCTGAATTTGGCTTGCTAGTGTGGTGTTGAGTGTTTTTAGTTTTCTTAATGTGTGTTTGTATAGCTTTGGCTATTGGGGTCATGCTGGCCTCATAGAATGAGCGAAGAAGTATCCCCTCATCTTTACCTTTTTGGAAGACTTTGAGAAGTATTGGTCTAAATTCTTCTTTAAATGATTGGTAGAATTTACTAGTAAAGCCATCTGGTCCTTGGCTTTTCTTTATTGGGAGTTTTTGACTACTGATTTAGTCTCTTGTTATAGGTCTGTTCAAGTGTTCTGTTAATCCTTGACTAAGTTTTGGAAGTTTATCTATTTCCAGGAATTGTTTTTACCTAGATTATCTCATTTGTTAGCACACAATTGTTCATAGTATCCTCTTTTTATTTTATTTTATTAAATTTTGGGGGATGACATTTGTTCATGTGGTCACATAGGTTTCAGGTGTACATTTCTGTGATACATTATCTGCATATTGCATTGTGTGTCCATCACCCAAAGCCAAATCATCTCCTGTCACCATGTATTTGGCCTCCTTTATGACCCCGTGCCCTTTTACCATGCTGTCGTCTGTCTGTGTTTATTAGTCACAGTTTTATTTCTCACATAGTGTTGCAGAAAGCAAAACCGGGAAAGACTCACACGGCACCGGGAGTAATGAAGGGAAAGTTTATTTACGCGTGCGGGCCCAGTGGAGTACCCTCTCAAAGCCTGGGCCCAGAACAATAGCCCCGCACTCCTTTTATGTTGGGCCAAATGGGGAGGGTCTCGGGAGGCGTGGTACAGGTCTGAGAAGGGTTCTGGGAGGCATGGTATAGATTTGGTGCGAAGGGGCTTACAGAGGTGGGAGAGAAGCATTCACAGCATTAGTCAGGGCAAATAGCATTTCATCTTTGGTATCAGCCTTGATTCCCTCTACAATAGGAATGAAATCACCTGGTTTTTAGCCTTTTCTGACTGACTTTTTTTGCTTAGCATAATATCTCAAGGTCCATCCATGTTGTCACAAAAGGCAGCATGTCATCTTTTCTCATGGCTCAGTAGTACTCCATTGTGTATATGTACCACATTTTCTTTTCTTTTTTTTAGTCCTCACCTGAGGATATATTTATTGATTTTTAGAGAGAGAGGAAGGGAGAAAGAGAGAGGGAAACGCTGATGGGCAAGAGAAACATCAATTGGTTGCCTCCCTGACCCACCCCAGCCAGGGACCTTACCCGCAACCTAGGTATGTGACCTGGCCTGACGGGGGACCGAAACCACAGCCTTTTGGTGTACAGGACGACGCTCCACCCAAACGGACCACCCAGCCAGGGCTGTACTGCATCTTCTTTATCCGGTCCTCTATCAAAGAACACTTTGGTTGTCTCCATGTCTTGGCCAATGTGAATAGCGCTGTAGTGAATATTGAGGTGCATGTACCTTTGTGAGTAAATGTTGAGTCTTTCAGGTAGATAGCAGCAGCGGGATTGCTGGGTCATATGGTAACTTTATTAATTTTTTGAGGAACCTTCATTCTGTTTTCCATGGTGGCTATACCAGTCCACAGTCCCACCAGCAGTGAATGAAGGTTCCCTTTTCTCCACAACTTCTCCAACACTTACTACCTGTCACGTTGATACTCATAGCTACTCTAACAGGTGTGAGTTGGTATGTCATTGTAGTTTTGATTTGCATTTTCCCAATAGCTAGTGAGGTTGAACATCTTTTGGTATATTTGTTGGCCATTCATTTGTCTTCTTGGGAGAAGTGCCTGTTCAGGTCCTCTGCCCATTTTTTAATTGTATTATTTGGTGTTGAATTGTATAAGTTCTTTATATATTTTAGGTATTAACCCTTTGTCGGAACTGTTGTTCGTCAGAGCAAACGTCATCTCCCATTCGGTTCATTGCCTTTTTATTTTGTTGTCAGTTTCTTTTGCTGTGCAGAAGCTTTTTAGTTTATGATATAGTCCCATTCATTTATTTTTGCCTTACTTCCCTTGTCTTTGGGATCAAATTCATAAAATGTTCTCTACAACCAAGCTCCATAAGTTTAGTACCTATGTTTTCTACTATGTAATTTATTGTTTCAGGTCTTATATTTAGGTCTTTGATCCATTTTGAAATAATTTTTGTACTTGGTGACAAACTGGAATCTGGTTTCATTCTTTTGCATGTGGCTTTCCAGTTTTCCCAGCACCGTTTATTGAAGAGGCCTTCTTTTCCCCATTGTGTGTTTTTGGTTCCTTTGTCAAAAATTATTGCCTATATTCTTGTGGTTTTATTTCTGGGCTCTCAATTCTGTTCTGTTGGTCTGTGTGTCTATTCTTCTGCTAATACCATGCTGTTTTAATTATTATTGCTCTGCAGTATAATTTGAAGTCAGGCAGTGTGATATCTCTGGCTTTGTTCTTTTTTTCTCAGGGTTGCTTTGGCTGTTTTGGGTCTTTCGTGGTCCCATACAAATATGATGACTTTTTTGGTTTTATTTCTTTTAAAAATGACATTGAGCTTATGATGGGGATTGCATTAAATCTGTATATTGCTTTGGGTAAAATGGTCATTTTGACTATGTTGATTCTTTCAGCCCATGAACAAGAAATATCTTTCCATTTCATTGTGTCTTTTTCAATCTCTTAAAAATACTTTCTAGTTTTCGGTATACAGGTCCTGAGGGCAGCATACAGTTGGGTTTTGTGTTTTGATCCAGCCTGCTACTGTGTGCCTCTTTATTGTTGAGTTTGGGATAATTATTGATGTGTGAGGATTTTTATAGCCATTTTATCGTTTGTTTTCTTGTACCTCTGTTTCTCCATTGGTTCGTTTCCTTTGTGTTTCTGTCTTTTGTTTCTGTTTGGTGGTGTTCCATACTTCTTTCCTCTTTTCCTATACCATATGTCTCAGTTTTGGGTTTTTTGTCTGTTTACCATTAGATTTATGAAAAGAAAGTATCATATATACAGTAGTCCTTTTTCTTTTGAATGCATTTGATCTCAATCTCCTTTGCAAAATGAGACTTTTATTCCATCCCATTTTATGTTTTGTTGTCACAAATTATCCCTGTTTATGCTGTAAGTTTGTTGGTGATCTTACTTGTCGATCTGTGATCTTTTGTTTTTTGTTTCAGGTAGAATAACCTCCTGCATTGGAGGCCTTCTGGTGATAAATTCCCTCAGCTTTTGTATGTCTGGAAGTCTTCACTTTTCCTTCATATTGAAAGGATAACTTTGCTGGATTATATTATTTCTGGCTGGTAATTTCTCTCTCTCAATAGTTTTAATATTTGGTTCCACTCTTTCGTGGCTTGCAGAGCTTCTGCTGAGAAGTCCGATGATAACCTAATGGGCTTTCATTGTTAGGTTACTTTCTTTTTTTCCCCTGGCTCCCTTGAGAATTTTTCTTTTTCATTAATTTTTAACAGTATTAATACAGTGTGCCTTGAAGAAGGCCTCTTTGGACTGAGGTATCTAGGTGTTATGTTTGCTTCTTGGATTCAAGGATCTAGTTCTTTCCATAGGTTTGGGAACTTCTCATCCTCTGTTTGTCTGAACAGGCTCTCTGTTCCCTCTCCCTCTCTTCTTCTGGTGTACCTGTTATTCTTATATTGCTCTTTCTGATGGAGTCAGATATTTCTTGTAGAGTTCTTTCATTTTTTTTAAATTCTCAAATCTCTTTCTTTCCTCTGCATCATTTCTAGATTTTTATTTTTGATATCATTAATTATTTCTTCCATTTGGTTTGCTCTGTTTCCTATGCTCACTACTTCATTCTTTATCTTTTATTGACTTCTTCATCTACAAAATTTGTTTGGTTCTTTTTTAAAAGTTACAATCTCTTTGGTGAAGTACCCATTGTGTTTGCTAAGTTCTTTTTTGAGCTCACTAAATTACCTGTCTGTATTTTCTCACATCTTGTTGAGTGTTTTCAAAACTGCAGTCTTGAATTCTCTGTCATTTATGTCACATATTTTTATGTCTTAAAGTTTGTTTTCTGGAGAATTTCCTCTTTTTTTTAATTTTGGAGCTGTCTCACTACCTTGTTATTCTTGGTATTTGATGGGTTCCTTCTCTGTTTAGGCATCAGTGTGTGAATGGCACTCCAACAGCAGATTAATATAAAGAGGTCTTTCTATTTTTTTTCCAGTAGGTGGCACTGGATCACAAGTTTTTTAGCTCTGTGAAATCCCAGTGTTGCCCTGCTGTCTCCCTGCCATCGTTGTATATGCAATGAGTCAGGATGGGGATGGGCTGGAGAAACCCACCAGTTTGTTTGTTGTTTTGCCCTCCTGGTAATGGTGACCTCAGTCCTCTGCAGGGTTCCTCCATGCCCCAATTCTTGGACTGGTCACAGGGTACACCCTTCACCCAGAAATGCAATTCTGTAGGGCTAGTTCCGGGGCTGTCAGATAGTGTGCTCTGTGATCTGACATCAAAGGCAAAGGGAGGAGCCCTGTGGGAGGCTTAGAGTAGGCAAAAGGGAAGTGGCCAAACTCCATGGCTTTGTTTCTCTGTCTGAAATGCCCACTGCCTGACCACTGCGGCCATTCTCCCATGCCGTGCATTGTTGCCCAGGTCTCTCAGCTCAGCTGTGGCTCCTGCAGGAGTGCCCTCCTAGTCCTTTTATTCCTCCCAGCTAAAGGGGATATCAGCCACAACCAGCTTCCTGTCCTCTTCAACAGAGCCCCGCCATACCTTCTGGCCAGGCTGTGGCCCTGGCTCGTATCAGCCTGTCTCCCTTTTCTCCCATTTTGCTCCACTCGCCCACCCTTAGATGTTTTAGTGCATGGATCTCTCAGGCATAACTGTGCACGGAGCAGGGAATTCTTTATTGAATTATAGATGTTCAAGTCTTGAAACTTCAAGGGCAGAAACCTAGGGAATGTGTCATGTTGACATTTCTATGACATCACTCTCTCATAGCATTCTCTTATAGTCCTTCTTTATTCTGTAAGCTCAGTGCTAATAGCCCCACTTTCATTTCTGATTTTAGTAATTTGAGACTTCTCTCTTTTTATCTTGGTCAGTCTAGCTGAACATTTGTCAATTTCGTTGATCTTTTTAAAGTGTCAATATTTGGTTTTCTTGGTTTTCCCTATTTTCTTTTCTCTATTTTGTTTATCTCTGAGCCGACCTGTATTATTAGCTTTCTTCGGCTGGCATTAGGTGTTGTGTATTTCTGTTCTAGTTCCTAAAGGTGTAAGTTACATTATTGATTTGAGAGCTTTCTTCTTTTTTAATATAGAGGTTGACAGCTATAAATTTTCCTTTGAGCCCTGCTTCTGCTGTATCCCATAACCTTTGGGTATGCTGTGTTTTAGTTGTCATTTCTTTCAAGAAATTTTCTAATTTTTCTTGTAATTTCTTCTTTGACTTTTGGTTTATTTGAGACTGTTTAACTTTCACATTTGTGAGTTTTCCAGATTGCACACACACACACACAAAAACTACTAAACTGATAAATTCATTAAAGTAGCAGGATACAAAGTAAGTATTTAGAAGTCAGTGGCCTTTTTTTTTTAATCCTCATCTGAGGATATGTTTGTTGATTTTAGAGACAGAGGAAGGGAGAGACAGACAGAGAGACGGAGAAACAGAAAGAGAGAAACATCGATGTGAGAGAGAAATATCAATCGGTTGCCTTCCATATACTCCCTGACCAAGGAGCGAATCCACAACCTAGGTATGTGCTTTGACTGGAAATCAAACCCACACCTTTTGCTGTGTGGGTTGATGCTCCAGCCAACTGAGCCACCTGGCCCAGCCTCTGTTGCATTTTTACACACCAGTGATAAACTATCAGAAAACAAAACTAATAAAACAATCCCATTTACAATTGCACCAAAAATAAAATACCTAGGAATAAATTTAACCAAGGAGGTAAATGACCTGTACTCAAAAAAGTAAAAGGCAACTAAAGAAAGAAATTGTAGAAGATACAAATAAGCGAAAGCATATACTATGTTCTTGGAAGAATTAATATTGTTAAAATGTCTGCCCTGGCTGGTGCAGCTCAGTGGATTGAGAGCTGGCCTGCAAACTGAATGGTTACTGGTTTGATTCCTAGTCAGGGCACATGCCTGTGGTGGGGGCCAGGTCCCCAGTAGGGAGCGTGCAAGAGGCAACCACATGCATTGATGTTTCCCTCTTTTTCTCCCTCCCTTCCCTTCTCTCTAAAAATAAATTTTTAAAATGTCCATACCACCCAAAAGCAATCTATAGATTCAATTTCACCAAACTAGAATACATAATCCAAAAAATTTATATGGAGCCACAAAAGACCCCAAATAATACAGCAGTCTTGAAAAAGAAGAACAAAGTTGGAGGTCTCATTCTACCTTATATCAAAGTATACAAGAAGGCTGTAGTAATCAAAACAAAATGTTACTGGCATAAAAACAGACATACAGATCAAAGGAAAAGAGCAGAGAGCCCAGAAGTAAACTCATACCTATCTGGTTATTTAATACTTGACAAAGGAGGCAAGGACACACAATGGGGTTAAAGAAAGTTTATTCAATAAATGTTGGGAAATTGGACAGCTATATGCAAAAAAAGGAAACCAAACCAACTTCTTACACATTATACAAGAATAAACTCAAAATGGATTAAAGACTTAAATGTAGATTCAAAACTATAAAACTCTTAAAAGAAAACACAGGCAGTACAACCTCAGACATTTCTCTGATATATCTGCTGATATATCCAGGGTGAGGGAAGCAAAAGAAAAATAAACAAATAGGACTGCATCGAACTAAAAAATTTTGCACAGCAAAGACAGCGATCAACAAAATGAAAAGATGACCTATTGAATGGGAGAACATTCAACAGTGATATAGCTGATGAGTGG
This sequence comes from Mormoops blainvillei, assembly GCA_004026545.1. Classification (NCBI taxonomy): domain Eukaryota; kingdom Metazoa; phylum Chordata; class Mammalia; order Chiroptera; family Mormoopidae; genus Mormoops; species Mormoops blainvillei. Next base: position 138,626 of record PVJD01002035.1, read on the forward strand.
TTAATATCCAAAATTTATTCAATATAAATTCATACAACTCATACAACTCAGCACAAAAAAAAAAATCCAATTTAAAAATGGGCAAAGGACCTGAATAGACACTTCTACAAAGAGGGCCAATACTCAGGAAAAAATGTTCAACATCACCTGTCATCAGAGAGATGCAAATTAAAACCACAATGACATATCATCTCACCCCTGTCAGAATGCCTATCATCAATAAATCAACAACCAACCTGTGTTGGCAAAGATGTGGAGAAAGGAGCACCCTGGTGCACTATGGGTAGGAATGCAGATTGGTGCAACCACTGTTGAAAACAGTATGAAGGGTCCTGAAAAAATTAAGATGAAACTACATTATGACCCAGTGATTTCACCTTTGAATACATACCTGAAGGAACACAAAACACCAATTCAAAAGGACATAAGCACCCCTGTGTTCATTGCAGCATTATTTTCAATAGCCAAGATATGGAAGCAGCCTTAAGTGCCCATCAGTAGAAGGGTGGATAAGTAAGCTGTGGTACATTTGCACCGTGGAATATTACTTGGCTGTGAAAGATGAAATCTTACCACTTGCGACAGGATGGATGGACCTAGGTGGTAATACGCTGAGTGAAGTAAGTCAGTCGGAGAAAAGCAAATACCATGTGATTTCACTTATATGTGGAATCCAAAGAACAAAGTAAATGAACAAAGAAAACAGAAACAGACTCATAGATACAGAGAACAGACTGATGGATGCCAGAGGGGAAGTGGGTTGGTGGACTGGGTGAAAAATTGAAGGGATTGATCAGTACAGATTGATAATTACAAAAAAGCCATGGGGGGGTGTAAGCTACAGGACAGGAAATACAATCAATAATATTGTCATAACTATGTGTGGTGCCAGGTGGGCTCTGGAAATGCTGGCGGGGGGGCACTTTGTAAAGTATGTGATTGGCCCACCACTATGCTGTGCACCTGGAACTAATGATAATAATAATGAGTGTAAACCGTAATTGAAAAAATTTTAAGACTTTTTCATTTCCACTTATTTGTGAATTTCCCAGTTTGTTTTCTTTTTCTGATACTGGCTTTAGTTTTATTCTATTGTGATTGGAGAAGATAATATCTTTTGATTTAAGGTGTTCAGACTTTATTGAGACTTGTGTCTGTCCTAACATATGGACTCTACTGAAGAACCTCCTACTGCACATCAGAAGAGTGTACCATCCGCTGGTTTCGGGTGGGGTGTCCTATATGTCTGTTCGGTCTAGTTGCTTCATAGTGGTGTTCAATTCTCTGTTCACTTATCGATGTCCTGACAGGCTCTCCTATCCATTATTGAAAGTGGAGGTGCTGCCTCTCTCTGAAAAAGGAATTGTGTAGCCCCTCCAGGAGCGCAGGTCCAGCCTTCCCTTGCAGCTGCCACAGCAGCAGCGAGACCTGAGGTCTCAAGTGGCGCCCGGTTTCCCCGTGCGTGGTGGACCCAGCGCTTGATTCCTGTGAGCTTTAGGGAAGGGTGTGTTGTCAGAAGGGTTAGCCGCCTAACTGCTGTTCAGGACCTTGAGTCCTCGAGGTCTTTAGTAAGACTTGGTGTCCTAGCCGGAACGGGCGTAAGGGCTCGTCAGACAGGTAGGTAGACCTGAAACAAACAAACTTGTACAAAGCTGTTAGTGTATGCCCTAAATGTTGTCTATACGGTTTGACTTTTGATTCATGTGCTAAATCTAAAGAGGGTGTTCCTAAAACACAAACTTGGAAGGGCCTCCCATAAGCTGTCTCAAAAGGGCTTAATTTTAGCCCGCTTCCGGGGGGCTACGCTCATCCAGAGCAAAGCAGTAGGGAGTACCTGGCCCCATTTCAAATGTGTTTCCTGGCATATGTTTTCAGGCTTTTCTTTATTGTGTGGCTCATTTTCTCTCTCTGTTACATAGATTGAGGTTTCCAAGGTGCATGTAGTTTCCATGGAATCTGTAGTGCCTGTCCTACCTTCTGGGAGATTTCCGTAGTGAACAGTCATCTTCGAGGCTTTCCGACTGGCAAAATGAGGGTGTTATAGGGAGACTGGGCTGGCCAAATCAAACCTGATTTTAAGAATTTCTGCAACACTGCTTGAATTCCCTCTAAAGCTTCCTTTTAAGAAGGTATTGTTTCTTCCACGGGATCTGCGCCCCTTCTTTTAGGTTCATTTTTGCGGGCTGGATGTTAACCTCCCTGCCTGGGGTTCCGCAGCCCAAATGGCACGATGACCTGCTCAGAGATCTCAGGTGGGAAGAGTTCGCCTGGGTCCTTTAGGGCAAGTGAGGAGCACCTGGAGCTGGAGGGCATGTTCCGGTAAGACCTCTATACATAGTCGCTGCTTCTTGGGTGGAAAGGTTATTTGTGCACGCAGTTTAGAAAGCAAATCTCGGCCCAACAGTGGAATGGGGCAACCTGGCATGGAGAGAAAACTATGCATACGTTTTTGAACCTCAAACCAGCATTCTGGAAGTTGAAGGAACGCTGGTGACTCCAGGAACCAACACTGCAGCTGAACTTTTCTTGGGTAGTTTTGTGTTTAGCAGAGTACGTAGTCTCTGTGTCTAGAAGGAGGTCACTTAGCTTGTTCCCCACTGTCCCTTGTACCTGGGGCTCCTGTGGGGGAACAGTACTAGGTCAGCAGCTGTCTAGGGTGCTCCTGGGCCTCCCCATTTGTCACCAGATTTGCCGTAACTTTCTAACATTTTTTCAGTGAGGGTTTCCCTCCTTTTTATGTTCCTTCCTGAGCTCTGGGCAGTCCTTTCTCAACCGGCCTTCCTCTTTGCAGCAGGCGCACTGGTTGGCACCTTGCGGGCCTCTCCCTTTTCCTGTCAGGCCCCACCCCCCTTCTGGTTTTTCCACGCTGTTTCTAAGAAAATGGTGGCCTGCTTCCGTTTCCTTGTTCCCCAGAGATGGTGAACTTTAAAGGCTATGCTCTCCAGCTGGGAGGGATTCATTCCCAACGCCCCGTCTGACTCCTGGAGCTTCCTTCTGATCTCTGGGACTCTTTGCCCAGTAACGGTCACGCGCACCATCCACACGTTCTGTGGTGCCCGTGGGTCAGCATCAGCGTTCTTGCTGTAGGCCTGGTCGGTCCTCTCTAAAAGTTCAGAAGGACCCTCGTTTGGTTTTTTTTGAGGGGTCTCTGTCATATTCAGGCTCTTTCGTGTAAGCACCCCTTTCTTAACCCCTTCCAATACGTACCATTTGTAATGTCCTCGGAAGCCTGGGTCCCTGCTTTTAGGGCCCCAGTCGGGTCCTTTCAAGGGAATCGCCCTGGCTGAGTTGGAGGTCCCACTGGGATTCTCCTGATGGAAGAGATGAGCTTCTTCATTAACCTTATTCATAGCCAGTTGGCTTTCACCTGCCGTTAGCATGACGTTCGGAGAGCCTGTACGTCTGCCCAGCTTGGACGGTGAGTGGCAAAAGTGGAGACGCTAAGATCTGCCATTTTATGACGATCCTCCCTATATGAGGGGTTGGAATTCTTCTAATTTAGTAAATCGGGAGTGGACAATGGAGTAGGGGCCCAATAGTAGTTAGAGAGCTGGCCTTCACAGTTTATTCCACCCACAGGGTGCTTTCTCAAAGAGAATTGCTCCACTTCAGATAGGGATGCTCCCTGGCTAAACCGGGTGCCCTGCCGGGTATTTGAGGGGGATGCCATTCCTTCATCATACGGGGTGGAGCTGGTGCTCCCCTGGGCCCCGTTTCTAGGGTATGTAGCAGTGGGGTGGTGGGGAGGGAAATCTTCCTTCTGCTAATCCTGGGTCCCTTGGGCTCAAGGCATTCAAGTGGCTTATCTCCTCATTTTTCTTTTCTTCCTGTGTCTTACTATCAGGGAGGGGTTTTGAAGCCAATTCTCTTCTCTGCATCATTAGGTTGTTCCCTTTACCTGTCGAATCCTTATCGTGTAAAGACATAAGCACCTGGACATAAGGGATTTCATCCCATTTCCCTGTTCATGGGCAAAACAATTCTAACTGTATGATGGTGCAGTAACTTAGGGAATCACTTATAGGCTATCTTGCCCCATAGTCTAAAGTATACATATGCCACCCTGACTGGTGTGGCCCAGTTGGTTGGGCATCGTCCTACGCAGTGAAATGTTGCCACATCCATTCCTGGTCAAGGCACATGCCTGGGTTGCGGGTTCGGTCCCAGTGGGGGCATATGGAAGAGGCAACCAGTTAGTGTTAACCCTCTCACATCAATGTTTCTCTCCTTCTCTTTCTCCCTCCCTTCCCTCTTTCTAAAAATAAATAAAATAAAATAAAATAAAATAAAATAAAATAAAATAAAATAGAATAGAATAGAATAGAATAAATAGACAAAGGCCAAGCAGTGTAACAGTAGAGAACCAATTCCTTCTCAATCATTGGATCGTAGCTGTACGTGGGCCAATCTGCTAAAATTTGGCCCAGTGGCCTCCCTTCAGCAGTTGCAACAGAGAAACCCCTGAGGACATGAAAGTACAAATCCCAAGCCATAACCATAGAAAGACCCCAGACAAAACTTAGATCCATGATTTCATTACTCCAAACAAGTGCTCACAGACAGGTCCTAGCATCTTATTTCCTGCCAACCAAGACCACAGGTGGCCCTGACTGGACCCAAATGGCATGAAGCCCAAGCAGCAGGGATAGAGGACCCCCAGTGTGAATGCTGGTTCAACTTACCCATTCTTGGGGTTCATCTACTCCCAAGAAACCTGTTTCCTTTCACCACCCAAGCATTTCAGGTGCCGACACCTGGAGGAGTAGTGCAGAGAAATTCCTTGAGAGAAGCTCTCAGCAGCTGCTGCGAAGTCCCCACAGTCCCACTCTGGGGTCAGCCTGCCACCAGCAGCTGGGACCCCAGCACAGGGCCCCCAGGACTTACCGAGGTTCACGCCTCATAAGATGGTGGTCCCATCTGGATCACCAAAAACATAACTAAAAATGCTCGTTCAGCTCCCTGCTACAACAAAAGCCAAACCATGAGACAGGTGCTGGTGCAAATGGAAAGAGGTTTATTCTGGTGCTGCGAGCTGGGAAAACGGTAGACCCCTGTCTCAAAGACCATCCCCCGTCCTTCTCAAGCCCGCGTTCTTATAGGGATAGGGAGGGGAAGGCTTTTTTCTTCTATCCAATTATTCTGCTAGCTTTTGGCGCACTGGGGCCCTGTCCATTTATCAGCCTAGCTTTTGGTATGCTTGGGCACTGTCTTGTTGCCAGCTTTTGATGCACTCAGTGTAAGAACCTCCCCCTACCGCCATCTTGGTCAATGGGGGAAACTCCCTGGCACTTTCTGACTGTCTATGGTAAGTAACAGTCTCAGCACATTTAAGGTAGACTTAACTAGACTACCTTATGAATTTTGATAGGTTAGATGTATTAAATGCTTTTTTGACTTCTGATATTCTCAATTTATGGTGGGTTTATCGGGACATAATCTCATTGTAAGTTGAGGAGCATTTATAGTCTTTCTTCCCTTTCTCTCCTCTCTTGCGACTCCCATTGTGTGTGTTGATGCACTCGACAGTTTCTCGCAGGTCTCCGAGACCCTTTACATTGCCTGCCTGCTTCTTTCCTTTATACTGGGTGATTGACCCATCTTTCAGTTTGCTGATTTGCTCACATCTGCTGTTGGACCCATCTAGTTAATTCGTAACTTCAATTATAGTTTTCAGCTTCAAATTTCCTTTGGTTCCTTTTTACAATTTCTGCCTCGTTGTTGACATTCTTTATTTGGTGAGATATCTTTCTCCTGTTTTCCTTTTCTTTATTTAATTTTATTTCATTATTTTTAGAGAGAGGGGAAGGGAGATAGAACGAGAAGGAGAGAAACATCGATGTAAGAGAGGAACATTTGTCGGCTGCCTCTTGCATGTTCCCCTTCTGGGGACAGAACCCACAACACAGGCGTGTGCCCTGACTGGGAATCAAACCTGCAAGCTTTCACTTTGCGGTATGATGCCCAACCAACTTAGCCATGCCGGTCAGGGCTCTCCTGTTTTCTTTAGGCCTTCGTCCATGGTTTCCTTGAACTATTTGATCATATTTAAGACAGTTGATTTAAAGTCTTTGTCTTGCAAGTTTAATGTCTTGGCTTCCTCGGGGAAAGTTTCTCTTAATTTCTTTTCTCTTTTTTCTTAAAAATGGGCCATACTTTCTGTTCTCGGTGCATACCTCGTAAGTTTTTAGAACCTGGGCATTTTGAGTATTATAATGTGGCAACTCTGGAAATCAATGTGTTGTTACTGCTTGTGGCTCATTGTGTGTTTAGTGATTTTTCTAAACTGTTTTTGTCAAGTCCGTACTCTTTGTTGTGTGTGACCATTGAACCTCTGTGCTGTGAACGTAGTGGTCAGCTAGTGACTCGACAGAGATTTCCTTAAGTGCCTTGGGACGAAGGGAAGAAACGATCTCCCTGCCTTTGCAGGTCGGCTCTGCGTCACGGCACCGCTTTCCGTGCCTGCCAGACTGTCTGCAACGCTTGTCTTAGTCTTCCCTTCCTACCTGTGTGGGACATAAAGGTCAAGCAGAGGTGAAAACTTGGGTTCCTCTCAGGTTTTTCTGAGTACGTGTCCAGCCCTGGGTATGTGTGTGGCCCTCCAGATGTGGGAGTTTTCCAAAGACCTTATTTTTCAAGTATCTCCTTCTCAAGCCTCTTGCTTCCTGGGCTTCGTCATTTGTCTGTTGCTTGCATCATCCTGACTGTTGTCCCTTGCCCCAAGTGGCTGTGGCTAACATAGTTGCCTTTAAATTCTTTCAACAAACACTGCCCAGGGAGCCAGTTCAGCCCTGGGAAAGCTCCCAGGCAAGAGGAACAAAGGCAGCCCCGTGAACTGGTCCTTCAGAGAGCCAGACAGGTGAAAACACAACTGTGATTAATCCTTTGGAACCGAGGTTCGTACTGCCTCTGCAGGTGCCCGCTTCCGCACCAGCGGCATGGGATGCCTTCGCTAGGGCCACCAGTGAGCTGGGGAGTGGCGGGTGGGAAGTGGCTAAGTTGAAATTCCATAGCACTCTTGCCCTGACCAGTGTGGCTTGGTAGGGCATCGTCCCGCAAAGCAAAAACTCACCAGTTCGATTCCCAGTCAGGGCACATTCTAGAGGCAGCCCATCGATGTTTCTGTCTCACACTGATGTTTGTCTCCTGCTCTTTCTCCCTCCCCTTCCCTCCCCTCTCTCTAAAAATAAATAAATAAAATCTTTTTTAAAAATTCCACAGCACTCTTCTTGATGAAATTTAGCAGCTTCTTTCTTCATTAAGCATTTTCTTGGTTATAAATTTTTAAATTCTAAAGTTCAAAAAGAGTGGATTTTGATGGATTTGACCAGCTCACTTGTTTTGTGGATGGACAGATTTTGGGGTGCTCTGCTCTGCTACATTTTAGCTTACCAGACTCAACTTCTGATTTATATAATTATTAACTTAATCCCAGTGAGCTACAGAAATGTTACTCTTACGCAGCTGTTTCCCTTCTCCCTCTTTGAGCTGTTAGTGCTACGCGTGTTACATTAGTCTTCTACTGCCGCTGCAAAAAACTGCGCAAACTGAGTGGTTTAATAACACAGTTGCACTCTTACGGTTCTGGACGCAAGCAGCCCGGGACCGGGTCTCACTAGGCCGCAGCCTCGGTTTGGCAGGGCCCGTTCCTTCCGAGGCTCCAGGAGGGGGTCTCTCTGTTTGCTCGCACCAGCTTCCGGAGGCTACACTCTCATTCCCTGGCTCGCAGCCCCCGTCCTGCAGCTTCAGAGCCGGGAACGTCAGGCCAAGTACTTCTCCTGCTACCGTCTCTCTGTGGCCCTCTGTCTTCCGCCCCTAATTCCACCTTGATGGACCCCTGCAATTACACTGGGCTCACCTGGCTAACCCAAGGCGATTTGGGCATCTTAAAGTCATCCGATCTGCAACCTTAATTTCCCTTCACAGTGTAACCTTACACACGTACGGGTCCTGGGAATCGGGGCATGGACACCCCTCAGGGCCGCGATTCTGCTCACCGCACCTTTGCACATTTTACGGGCCCAGCAACACATTGTCATAGCTACTACCTTATATAATTTTATGCTCAAAGAAGCTGAGAAAAGAGAACAGGTTTATATTTATAGTTTGTTATATCAACCATCTTATTTAGCATTTCTGGCTCTCTTCATTTTTGTTCCTGTGTATGCAAGTCACCATCTGGTGTCATTTCTTCACTCCAAACAACTTTGTTCCCATCCATCACCCCTGTGCTGTTATTGTCGAATGCATTGCATTTTTATATAAAACTGGCCCGACAAATCATTTTATAACATTACTTTTCAAGTCAGTGACGGGAAGAAAGGAGAAGAAATACGCATTTATCCTGTCTTATATAACCGTGTAATTACCTCTGCTGCTGCTTTTTGTTTTTCATGTGTGGATTTGAATTAACACCCGTAGTCACTTACCTTTAGCTGTAAGAACTTCCTCTAGGGGGTCTTATAAGATGCGCACGACAAGCTCGGTTCCTGTCTGTATTGCCTGGCACTGCCTGTGCTTCTCCTTCATCTCTGAAACACAGCTTTGCTGGACAGGGGGCTCTGGACCAGCCGGCGTTCTCCTCCAGCTTTCCGACTCTGGCTTCTCATGGCGTCCCTGACTTCGCATGAGAAGTCAACTGGTGATCCTGTCAGAGGTCCCTTATGTGGGGGAAGTCATTTCTCCAGCTGCTTTCAATTTTTTCTCTCTGTCTTTGTCTTTCAGCATTTTTACTGGGATATTTCTGGAGGTGGATCTCTTTGCATTTATTTTGGAGTGTGTTGGGTTTCTTGGAGAAACACAGACTAATATATTTCAACAAATTCAGGAAGTTTTTAACCACTGTCTCTTCTGTTCTACTTCTTTCTCTCTGTTTTCTCCTTCTGGTACTTCCATTTTACATACATTCTTGCCTTTAATGATGTTCCTTCTTTCTTTTAGAGCGTTTATTTTGCCCTGGCTGGTGTGGCTCAGGGGACTGAGCGCCAGCCTGCAAACCAAAGGGCCACAGGTTTGATTCCCAGTCAGGGCACATGCTCGGGTTGCAGGTCAGGTCCCCAGTAGGGAGTGCGCGAGAGGCAACCACACATTGATGCCTCTCTCCCTCTTTCTCTCTCCCTTCCCCTCTGTCTAAAAATAAATAAATAAAATCTTTTTTTTTTTAAGAATTAAAATGTTTATTTTCCTTCCTCTTCTCTCCATCCTTTGAATCACATCAGGCGTATTAACCTATTTCAAGATTCTTTTTCTTCCTGTTCAGATCTACTGTTGTGCCCTTTGGTTGTAGTAATTTTCAAATTCAGAACCTCACCCATTAAAAAAAATAATTTCTATCTCACAAGCGCTGGCGAGGATGTGGAAAGAAGAGGACCCTCCTGCACTGTTGGTGGGAATGCAGACCAGTGCAGCCACTGCAGAAAACAGTAGGAAAGGTCCTCAAAAAACTAAAAATGGAACTGCCTGTTGACCCAGCCATGCCACTTCTGGGCATATATCCCCTCAAAATTAAGTATTAATTCAGAAGAATATATGCACTCCTATATTTATTGCAGCATTATTTACAATAACCGAGATATGGAAGCAGCCCAAGTGCCCATCAGTAGATGAGTGGGTAAAAAAGCTGTGGCGCATATACAGTGAAATGCTACTCAATCATTAAAAAAAAAAAATGATGAAATCTCACCATTTGCAGAGAGCATGGATGAACCTAGAGGGTATTATGCGAAGTGAGATAAGTCAGACAGAGAAAGACAAATACCATATGCTTTCACTTATATGTGGAATCTAATGAACAAAATAAAAGAGCAAACAAAACAGAAACAGACTCATGGATACAGAGAACAGACTAATGGTTGCCAGAGGGGAAGGCATTTGGGGGGCTGAGTGGAAAAGGTGAATGGATGAAGAAGTACAAATTGGTATTTATTAAGTATTTGCAAAGACTTAAAATACAACACAGGGAATATAGTCAATAATACTGTAATAACTATGATGGTGCCAGGTAGGAACTGGAAATATCAGGGGATCACTTTGTAAAGTATATGATTGCCTAACCGCTCTGCTGTACACCTGAAACAAAATAATATTGAATGTTAACTATAAAACAATAAATAAAGGAAGGAGAGCTACATTTGTAGAACAGACCAATTCGACCATATTTTAACTATTAAATAGATTCATTTTCAAAAAATTTTTCTCTTTATTGACATTCTTGACATTCTTTTTTTTTATCCTCACCTGACATATGTTTATTGCTTTTTTTAGAGGGAGAGGGAGAGAGAGAAAGAGAGAGAGAGAGAGAGAGATTAATGTGTGAGAGAGACATCAATCAGTTTTCCCCCATATGCACCCTGACTGGGAATCAAACCCACAACCTCTTGGGTGCACGGGACGATGCTCCAGCCAACTGAGCCAGCCAGCCAGGGCAGCACTCTCTATTTGATGAGACATTGTCATCATAACTCTTTTACTTATTTAAACACGGTTTCCTTTAGTTCTTTGAATATAGTTAAAACAGCTGCTTTGAAATCTCCATTAAATCTGCCATCTGTGCCCTCTGTTGCTTGCTTTTGGATCCTGTGTATGGGTTACAGTTTCTCCTCCTCCTCCTCCTCCTCCTCTTTTATCTTCTCTGCTCTCTTTAGGTTTTTAAAAACTTTACATTTTAGGTACTATAGGAACTCTGGGTGTTGTTGATTCCTCTCTTTGACTCTGGGGCTTGAGTTTTTTGTTGTTTGCCAATCTATCTGTTTCTCGGAGACGGGGAGCCGTGGGAGGGGCAGGGGTGTGCGGAAGCCGGCAGTTCAGCGCGGGTTGCGTTGAGTTTGATCTTTCCCTTAGGCAGCCACGGACCCAGGAGGCAGTGACAATATGAGTCTGGGGTGTGGAGGAGGGGTCTGGGCTGGAGATTCAGATCGTGGAGCCATTGGGCTGTAAATGGTGCCTAACACAACCAGGTGGACAAGATCACCGAGGGAGGGGTGTTGAGGGAGGCAAGAAGAGCCCTGGGGTGCACCAGCCCTGGGGGCGTGGGGAGGATCAGCAAAGACTAGTGAGGTGGTCAGAGCCCAGGAAAGTGGGGTGTCCTGTAGGCCACGCCAAGGACAGGACGGACCAGCGCTGTCACATGGTACCGAGGAGAACTGAGGACCGGCCCGTGGATTTAGCGACAGGGACGTCACCGATGACCTTGAGGAGGACAGCTCAGGCAGGGTGGTGGGGCAGAAGCCTGATCAAGTGGGGTTGATGGGAGGAGAGGAATTGGGTCGCTCTTGAGGAAGCATTGCTGTAAAGGGAACCTGGAGGGGAGGGTGCGCGTGGGGGTGGGAGGTGATGTTGGAGGCGTGTGGAGAGAGGAATGAAGGCCAGAGAGGAAGGAGTGGACAGACCAGGTGTACTGTCTGATGGCTGGCAGCCTGACAGTCCACCGGACACCTGTGAGGGCCAATGCCGGTGAGCCCCCACCACGAGGGTCCATGTAGATGACCGCCCCATGAGTAAGACCACCATGAGGCCAGCACTTTCCTGTAGTCCTTCCCCCAACCCCAGGTCAAAAGTAGGTAGAAGACATCATTCTACCTGGACTCTGGCATCGTCAAGTCGGTATCACAAAGCAAGAGGGATCACAATGACCAAACAGGTGACTGAAGGTAGGGAGGCCAGGCAAGGAATGGAGAAGGCGTGGCAGGTGAGAGCTGGTGAAAAGGCCGAGGCACAGGGGGCCTCGGGGTCCTGTCCGCTGAGGGCATGTTAGCCTGCTGGGACTCAGGAGGGAGCTGGGAACGGAGCGGGTAGTGGGCAGAGAGCGTGGCGCTGAGACACGAGGGGGAGCGAGGCCTCTGGTAGAAACGTGGTCGGGTCACGACCACGAATGTCATCCAAGGGGAGCCGGCTTGTGAGCTTGTCGGGAACCGTGAAACCTGCTGCTTCCGTCACATGGGCGGGAAGTTAGGCAGAAACTGATCCTCGTCCGTTAACTCCAGGATGCGTGTTGGGGTGTGTGTCAGGCTGAGCTCCGGGGCCCGGGCCGGCAGCCCTGCACTCACGGGCCTGAGGCGGGCTCCCTCACTGTCACTGCCGTGGAAAACAGAAACGGGCTCAGCTTCGGGGCCACGCCTCACCTCTTCCAGGGGCCATGTTGGGCCAGGATGCAGATCTGGAGCTGACCTCCCCTGGCAGAGCCCCGGAACCTCCTAGAGTTCAGCCTGACCAGCCGGGTCCAGGCCAGGAGAGGGTCTCAGCGTCGGCAAAAGAGGATGGAGGCCAACTCTCAGGAGAAGGATAGGAGGCCTTAGCTTGAGTCTTTTTTTTTTTTTTTTTTTTTAGTTTTTAATTTATTGATTTTTAGAGAAAGAGAGAAGAAGGGGGAGAGAGAGAGAGGAAGACACTGAAGACATTGATTTGTTGTCCCACTTGTTGATGCACCCATGGGTTGATTCCTGTGTGGACCCTGACTGGGATCGAACCCATAACCTTGGCGTACTGGGATGACGCTCTCACCCCCTGAGCTGCCTGGGCGGTGCTTTCGCTTGAGTCTTGATTTCACTAACAGATGAGTCCAGCCTCTTGGGAGAGGTGAGCCCAGGCGCTTTGGTGGAAGCTCATGGAGAACAATGGTGGCCTTTGGCCAAGAAGAAAGTGCAGCGTGAGAGGAATAGCGGAGCAAGATTTCCCGAGCCGAGCCCGGGCCGCTGCGTGCAGCACTGGGCAACCAAGTGACATCTCCGTGTCAGCCAAGATGGTGTGCAAACACCTGGAAACCCCACAGCACCGCGTGGGCACTTCCCTCAGCTCAGGCAGCCTTTCTCAGTGGCCCTGGACCGGCCACGGGCGCTGCCCCCGAGAGCACCCGCCAGAGGTGACCTCACATGTGTGGGAAACGAGGCCACAGCAGGGTGTCCCAGTAAGCAGAGCTGGGCCAGGGCGGTGTGTTACTTAGCGCTTTCATGACTCAGAGGTTCAACCTCATTGCCATCGAAACAGAGTCAAAACCAATTGATGTCCAAAACGATGTGGAAATCGCTGGTCACAGGCCATTCTGTGTATGATGGTCGGACAGCCGCAGCCTTCAGGGAGACGTGTGCTTTCTGGGCAGGACTCAAACTTGCTCTATCTTGTGCAATTTGAATTTGTTTCAGTGCTTGAGGAAGTGACCACTCACTTTTGCACAGAAAGTGCAGTTCCAAAAGATATCAGTCTCAAGGAGTTTACTTTTAAGTGCTGAATATGTTACAGAGATTTACGGCGTGCGAAAAGTCATCGTGTGAAAAATTGCATGTGTAACACTTTTCGAAAGGGACGCAGAGGCCATTTGTTAATTTTCAAACCAGCGCCTCTCTCTCTGCTGCGGGGAGAACACCGCTCACCCCCTGTGGCTCCGGGGTGTGTAACTCGCACCCGCCCTGCTCCCAGCTGGCTACAGGGGAGGCCCCTGGCCCCAGTGCCGGGCCAGGGGTGGGGGACACGTGATGTCAGTGCAGCTGACCAGCGGCCCTCCCCGAGATCTGGACACTGAAAGAGAGCACCAGCCCCATCCTGGGTCGGCCGCCCCCACAGAGAGCCGACCTGAGGGGGCGTCCGTGCAGAGAGCAGCGGGGCTGGGCGAGTGTGGGGAGACGGGGCCGGCTGCGGCGCCGGGCCCGCTGCTCCTGTCATCGGTCGCGTGCACCAGTGCCTTCCCTTTGGGCACTTGACTGCCCTTGTGTCTCTGTCACGTACACTTTGAAGGACCCTGACGGACACAAGGTCCTCTGCCTTCGTCACTGCCGTAGCCCCGTGATAGGTTTTAAAATGACCTGTCCTGAGAGTCTCGCTTCTGGAAAGGCGGCACGAGGAACCCCGTGGACCTGTCTCCCCGGCAGAACAGCCACGACTGGTGAAATTAGGAGAAAACCAACCACAGCAATCCAAAGCCTCTAGAAATTTTCCCAAGGACACACAGCAAATGAAGAAGGGTCATTGACTCAAGAAAATCTACTAAATCTTGGTTTAGAAAAGAAACGTCAGAACAGCAAGAGTCTGAGGCACTTAAACCCTAACCCACTTTCTTCCCTGCCCCACCCCCACCAGTGAAGTCAAACAGAGGCCTCACCTGTGTGGCCGTGGCCGAGAAGATGGAGCCCCGTCTCCACGGATGGGGTGCAGGACCTCGCTGGATGGGCCGCAGTCAGCATTTCTCCTCCCCTCCCGCTCCAGGTGGCAGAAGGCGAACTCCCGGTGGGCGGGGCTGAGAAATCAGCGGTCCTCTCCTGCACCCCACCCCAATTCCTGGGCATGGGCGACAACTCTGGGTCCTACGCCCCCTCACCCCAGCTCGTTTGTGGGAGAAGGGCTCCCACGCTAGGAAAGACAAGCCAAGGTGATCAGAGGCGCCCTTCCCTGCCCAGGACCTACGGCAGTGAGAGGTTTTTCTGAGGGACAAGAAGCAGTCCCTAAGGAGAGAGGACGATGAAACTCCCCACTGCTGGGAAGCTGCTAGGTCCATCCCTCAAGGGCCTCCCAGAACCGCCTGCCTGCTCTGGCCAGGAAGCCACCTCGCGATGAACTCAGCTGTCCCCTCTTCAGATGGGGCCTCACCAGTCTCCGGGACTCTCTGGCAGGACCTTCCTTGCTTAGCGTTCCGTCACAAGCAAAGCAGAGGCGAGAGGAAGGGGGTGATGTGCACTTCAGGCTGCCACATGCTTCTTCAGTGTGCCTCCTCGCCCGAGCTACGCCACCTGTCACGCCTGGCCCCTGCTAGCAACGCCTTGTTATTTTGACTTTCCCAGGAGGCTGGTAGCCGTCCGAGAGCAACAGGTTGAACCCAGGCCAGCTAATTTTCTAGACAGAGCCGGGGTAAGTGGGCCGTTACGACGGCCTCTCCTGCAGGCAGAACAAACCTGAGACCAGCCCCAAACTCAAAGGGGTTGGCTACTGTGCAGCGGTCTGTGCTCCAACACACTGTTAAAAATAAAAGAGCAACCCGCCGCAGGCTGGCAGAGCTTAACGGTCCAGTGTGATCACAGAGAGGCGGACGGCCAGCCGTCGGGGCGACCGTGCGCATGCCCAGGGCTACGCCCCCTGAAGGCGGACACCACTGCCGGCGACACAGACTTCGCTATAGCAGTCTAGCCAGGCTGCGGGGGCTCACACCCCTGTACCCGCACAGCCGAGGGCCTGCGTTACCACAGACCCCTCTCTCTCACTCCACCTACAGTCTGTCAGAAAATCTGCTGGTGTCACTTTCGAAATCCCCCAGAACCAAACCAACTCTGCCCATGCCCGTGGGTCCTACCTTGGGCCAAGCCGCCTTCTCTGCCTGGGTGGCTACAGTGACCCCCACACAGCCCTCCCTGCACCCCCAACCCCAATCTGTTCTCAGTGCAGCCGCGGTGACAGCTTTATTGAGACCAAACCCACAAAGCATGCAATTCGCCCTGTAAGTGTACCATTCAATGGCTTTTGACACAGTCACAGGGTCGCAGCCACGTGCAGGATCCATTTGGTACGTCTCACCACGCCCAGGAGCCCCAGCCTCTCCCGTGGTGCCCTCGTTCCCCTCCCCCAGCCCCGGGCAGCAGCCCGCTTCCTTCCTGTCTCAGTGTTTGCCCACCCCGGGCGCTCTGCCTGAATGGGGTCCAGCACCGCGGTCCTCAGCAGTGACTCTTTGATGTCCTAAGATCACACCTGTCCGGTCCTCAGCAGTGACTCTTTGATGTCCTAAGATCACACCTGTCCGGTCCTCAGCAGTGACTCTTTGATGTCCTAAGATCACACCTGTCCTCTGCTCAGAGCCCCACAGTGGACTCCATGCGTCCAGCTTAGAAGATAGCAACTTGCTCTGGCCGGGTGGCTCAGTTGGCTGGAGCACCAGCCCATACACCAAAGGGCTACAGGTTTGATTCCCGGCCAGGGCACATACGTAGGTTGTGGGTTCGATCCTCAGTCAGGGTGTGTCTGGGAGGAGACTGATCGATGTTTCTCTCTCTCCTCCTTCCTCTCTCCCTAAAATCAATAAACATACCCTCGGGTGAGGATGTAAAGAAACAAAGAGGTAGCGTCCCTACGACCCGGAGACCTTGCCAGGCCCTTTGCCATCCGGGCCTGCCGCCTCCCGCCTAGTCGCTCTGGCCTCCTGGTCTCCTGTCCCTGCACAGGCCCTTCCTGCTGCCGGGTGCTGTCTCCTTAGATGCCCCCTTGACCCCCTCCCTCATCTCATTCAAGCCTTTGCTCTCACACCTCCTGTCAGTGAGATCTTCAGTGGCTGGGGCGGGTCCGTGCCCTGCAGCAGGTCAAAGCCGGGACTCGGCCCCACGGGAGGCACCGGCCACTTGCCTGCTGCTTGTTGAGAGAACGGGTATGGCCGTGAGGTGCATCCCTGCCCCAGGGAGGACGGAACAGCTTCAGTGTCTCCCTGGCCACGGAGCCGCCCGGCCGTTTCTAGCGCTCACAGCTTCGCCCAGGCCTGCCTGACGGTGCAGCTTGGTGCGCCTGTCGTGGGAAGTTCAAGGCTGTCTTTGGGGAGCAGCTCCGGGCTCTGGCTAAGTAGCCATCTTTCATAATGGGCACTCTCAGAACAGCAGCCCCTGTGCCGGCGCCGGAGGATGAAACGAGCTGGGGGCTTGTGTCCTGGTACGTTCAGAGGTCAAGGCAACGCAAGGGGGCGCCCCGTGCCACGTGCCTCCTTCCATCGACATTTTGCAGATCCAGCCCCTTCTCGGGCTCTGTCTTCTTCAGTCCCATCAGCAGAACACAAGTGTGTTCGGACGCTCTAACAGGGTGGCTCACGGTCGCCCGTCGCCGGGCGCCGCACGGCAGCAGCCCCCCGCCCCAACCTGCGGGCAGCACTTCATCACCAACGCGGTTGGGCACCAACATGGGAAGACTTTCTTCCAAGTCACTGAAGGACCTCAAAGAGGGAAAGCCTTCTCGCCAAGCGTTATGTCGGAGGTCTTTGATGGCCTGTCCTCGCGCCTTGTCTCTGCATTCCTCGTTGGGGCCGTAAGACCTCGGGGCCCGGAGGCTGGGTTTCCTGACGCTTTTGGAAGTTGAACCCTCTTCTTGTCCTTGGGGGCCAGCTGGAGCTTTCAGGGGTGATGTCCCTCTTCCCTGAGCCCAGGGAGGTGGCGTCTGCCCTTCCTATACCCAGAGGCAGGCAGCGCGTGTGGCTCCCAGGACTGTGCCGCTGAGCCGCTGAGCCGCAGGGCTCGGGCAGCCGGGGCCGAGGCTGAGGCCAGTGAACACGGGTGACAGGAGGCAGGGCTGAGGCAGAGAGATGTCTGAGGAGGGGCTGAGCCGGACGGGGGAGTGACCCATGCCTTGGAGGTGGTGCGGGCTGCTAGAACAATCCTGGTCAGAGGGGACCCCCGGGATGCCCTAGGAGCTCTGGTTGGGCTCATGTGGGGGGCCCCCCAGTAGAGAGGGCCAAATCGGTGGGTGTCTGCACTGGACACTGTCTGTGGTCTGGGAAGGGGCTCTGTCCTTCCACCTCCCACCCACTCCCTTTCCTCTCCCGAGGCAAGGCCTGGTGCCTGAGCCCTGTCACTGAGCCACCCGGGTGGGAAGAGGGCCCCTCCCCGTGGCCTAGAACTTGCTGCAGCACCAACCCACAGAACCTGACACAGAGGGCCCAGGTGGGTGTCGTGAAGCGCCCCCGGCTGACTCTCTTCGGGGCCCATCTGGCTTCTGCTCTACTGGGCCTGTCACAGCTGGCAGGACTCGGACTCGGGTAGATGGCACTTGGTTCCACGGGTGCAGAGGACATCTGTCTGTGCGTTTTGTGCTGTCCCTGACGTAGGGTTGGCTTGGCTTTGGTTACTCTTCTACCCCATCAGCATCCATCTTCACCGAGGTCCTCCTCCCAGCCGGGACTGGCAGCCCAGAGAGAATCCGAAACACGCCTTTCTCTCAGCAACTCGTGTGTTTACAGTTCCCCGTAACTTGTGTTTGAACAGAAGAAAGTACAAGGTGCTGTGAAAGTCTAGAAAAGAGAGTGACTGGCTCTGTTCACGGGGCGAGCTGGGGCGTGGAGCTGGGTTTCGAAGGCCGAATAGGAGTCTGCTAAAAGGGCGGGGCAGGCATTCCTGACAGAACGAGCCGTGCTTTCTAGATCCACGCTGTCAGCCGATTGCGGGTCTCCCAGGCAAGAAATGAGTGTGTGGGGTGCCGGTGGGAGTGGGGGGGAGTTGCAGCCGGCGGCCATCGGGCCCATCACGAGGCCCTGGCCAGCGATGCTCATCACAGTCCTGGGTGGTCTGGGTTAGCCTGGGAGCCATGGCAGGGGCTGATGGGCGTGGTCTGCGTGGAGGCGACTGCCCACATGGAGCTGATGAGGCCTGATCTCATAAACAGAGGAGAGGGAGCAGCATCGAGGATCGGAGGGGCATGTGCCAGGACTGGGTGACTGTGCCCATGGAAGGCGGACCAGTGACGCCTGCTGGGATTGGGGTAGAGAAAGGTGACGAGTTTGTCTGGGGCTTGTTTGCATGGAAGTAAGGTGCCCACGGACACCCCAGGGACCAACCGCTTGAGGCAGCCAGCAGCCAGCCGGTGCGTCTGGAGCCCAGGAGCGCAGCGCAAGCAGCAGACAGCAGGCACCTGCCGGCCCGCACGGTCATGCCAGTGAAGGCGGCAGGCGTCAGGTCGGGGGACTGCCAGGGAAGCGTGAAACCTGCCCTCTGTGGTGAATAGAGACAGGAGGAGGGTGGTGGTGAGTCTCTGGCGGGGGCAGGCAAGGGGGCTGAGTTGACAGATACCGGCTGCAGACTTCTCGCCTGACACTGACTCGGCCCACCCCAAGCTCCCTGAAGATAAGGGTGCAGAATTCCCTGTGGTCTGGGCCCGGGACACTGGTGTCCCCGGGCTCCTGTGGAGGCTGCCCATGTCGAGGAAACCACCTCCTGGTCGGTAGCATGAGTGGAGTCGGGCTGTGCCAAGCCATGGCAGAGTCACTGGGAGGACAGTGGGACACCCCGTTGGTGGGGAGGCAGAGGCCGGGCTGGGGAAGGACTAGGAGCCAGGCCTCCAGGGGTCCCAGCAGCAGGAAGGGCTGGACAGCTTGGACTGGGTACTGGTGGCCCCCCAGCGTTTCCCTCCCCTGACCTACCTGGCTCCAGACCCGCTCATGTTTGGTGAGGGAGAGGCTGAGTGGCTAGAGGAGGGCTCTGGCCGTCGCCCACCTGTGGTGCTCTGATGCAGTGCTGCGGCCCCACTTTCCCTGAGCCTCAGATGTTCCATGTGCTGTTCGGTGGTCCGGATCATGAAGGCTCCTTTCTCAAAGAAGGAAACCGAGGCTTAGAGTGGGAGAGTGGCTTGGCCACATCGCACAGCTGGGGGTGGCCTTGCTGGATCGGAGCCCACAGCCCCTGTCAGGTGTGGGTGCAGAGCCCGAGGTCTTACCGGCTGGCCAAGACCATCCAGGGTCAGCACCCCACTCTGAGGTATCAGGGTAGCCTGGGAGTCACGTGTGCCACTGAGGAAGAGGCACCGGGATCCCTAGTTGGATGGTTGTGGGTGCTGAGCCAGGGGACGCGTGTGAAGGCACTGCCGTGGGTGGTCCCGCAGGCACAAGGCAATGACCGGCCACTGGGTGTGCTGGGTTGGAAAACTGCAGGTGGCCAGGGCCGTGCCAGCAGACACAGACAGTCAGGTGTTGCTACAGCTGCTCTGAGAAGCAGGAGACAGATGGACACAAGGCAGTGAACAGATGGACAAGAGGCAGCGGTCGCGCTGGGCTGAGCCGGTGGGTCCTGTGGCAGGGACGGCCCTCACGCCGCACCCGGGCTGGCCTTGGGCTGCGGCAGGCGGAAGGACCACAGCCCGTCCACAGAGGCCTTGGGCTGGCTGGTGGGCAGGGCTCTGTAACAGCGCTCTGTCTGCCCACCTGCTTGCGGTTTCTGTGGCGTCCTTCTCCCCACATCCCCGAAGGCAGACCCCATGAGTCACATTCCCCTGGAACACCCAGGACCCCCAGGCCAGGCCCCAGCCCCGCCATCTCTCTGTGCCCCGGGCGTCCAGACCCAAATGTCTAGTGGATGTCTGTGTTTGGGTCCCCATGGGATCCGCAGGCCCAACTTGCCCCCCGGCCTCCTCCCTCCAGATGACCACACCCAAGGTCCCTCCATGCAGCAAGGGCATCCTGGGTAGTGGGTGGCGCACCTCAACCCTCCCTATATCATGTCACAGTGACGACGCTACTCTTTAGCCCTCTGTGCTTGTCACTTACTGAGCTGTGCCGATCCCTCGACCCCATCCCACCTCCTCAAGGAAGCTGGGGCCACTGGAAGAACCCTCCAGGCCAGGTCTCAGCCGTGTCCTCGCTCCTCAGGCAGTGGGGCTCTCCGATGGCGCTGCCCACAGCCCCTACCACAGCTGTCAGCATTGCGCCTGCGTGTGGCTCCGTTGCCCGGTACACCTGGACAGACTTGCACCCACGCGTGCCCCTGATGCACACAGTTCCATTGTTATGATCGAACACAGCTATTTCTTTTGTTAAGGGGGAGACCGAGCATCTTTTCATCGCTTTAAAAGGCACTTGATCCTTCTTTTCTGAGAACGGCCCCTTACACCAGTTGCCCCACTTTTGTTTCTGACGGCTGGGCTGTGCCCTGTCGATCTGAAGCAGTGCTTCCTGTATGGAAGGTGTCCACTTTCTGTGGAACCGCACGGGGGGCTAAGCAAAGACCCCTGAGAGTGAGAGGAAGCTGGGGCACACTGCACGTGGCAGCGTGGATAACCACGGGGCAGTATCCCACCCACCGGGAGCCGGCTTCAAGGAGAGGGACGCCCGGTGGTAAACAGAGGGCACGAGCTGCGACCAGGAAAGCTCCAGCCGTCGTGGGGCTGCAGGCCCTGAAGCGGCTGACCCCGGGCCCCAGGCGGGTCAGAGCAGGGCGGCGGCAGTGGGCCGGCGGCCGTGGCGCCGAGGCAGGCTGACGCAAGGAGCTCAGTGTGACTACTTTCAAAATCGCTTTCTGGTATCTAGAATCAGAGACCTCACATGGAAGCCCAGATTTCAGACTTTACAAAGATAAGGCTCTGACACGTGGACCTCCACCCTCTGCGTCACGGCCGCCTGCCTTGGACTCTCCAGTATATTTCTTACTGAAAACAGACCGTTTTCCTGTGTTCGAGAGTAAACGAGGTGTGTCTGGGTTAAAGAGAAAAGGGCCTCATCACGAAACACACCCAGTCTGACCACCACCAGCCCTGCAGCCGCCGAGTGCACGTGGCTGGCACAGTGGGAACCACGAGGACCGGGGAGGCCCTGGTGAGGGTCGCTTTGGCATGATGCATGGCCCGTGGCTTGGGCTGGTGGCGTGTTGTCAGGCGGCATATGCAGATTGCCACGATGTGCTGGGAGCCATGGCAACGGCTCTCCCAGGAGGAGGGGAAGGTCAGGAGCAGCAGCCCCCACCGGCCCTACCCTCCGCCCCCCGCCACACACACACACCCCACTTGGCTGCCCCGCCCTGCCCCCTGTAAACAGTGGCCAGGAAGAAAGTGCGTGCACCTCCCTCCCCGTGCTGCCGCACTCAGGAAGGGTTCACTGTGGGCATCTGCCCCTGCAGCCTCTCCCCGCGCTCCCAGCCTCAGCTGCTCATAAGTAGCATTAGGGTAACAGTCGGGTAACAGTCGTTTCCATGGGTCTCGGGGGGCTGGGCCCCAGCTCACTGGTTCTTTTTTCGCCGAGCCCCAGGCAGGCGTCTGGGCACCAGGGGAGGCTCAAAGCAGGCCTCGGACTTTCATGAATTCGCCACTGAGTGGCGTGTGAATGAGCGTGCATGTGTGTGTCAGCACGTGTGTGAGTGTGGGCAAATGTGCAACTGAGCGTGTGTGTGTGTGTGCGCACAGATGTGAGCTTGTGTGTGCACCTGTTTGTGTGTGTGTGTGCATGTGTGAGGGAACAAATGAGAGCAAGTCAGCAGGCCCGTGATGGTGACAGAGCCGAGTGCTGTCACAGGGGTCGTGCTCCCTGGGGCCTGGCAGACAGCAGGTGCTGGAAAACTTGACTAATGAATGAGCAAGTGACTGAAGGAACGAAAATGCAGCTTTGGGCCTGGGAAGGAGCCACCAGCGGGGCCTGGTGCAGGGCCTGGGGTCAGGCGGCCAGGAAGCAACCCGACGGGAGGGAGGCCTGACTGGGCCTCGGAGGAAGAGCAGGCTTGCCGGGCAGACGGGCAGCCAGGTCGGGCGCCGGTGGAGGGCTCTCTGCCCCGGGAGCCGCGTGTGTGAGCTTCAGGGGTGGGGCCGGCCAGCAGGCCAGGTGGGCAGGGGCCGGGGCACACGGGGCCTTCCCACCCACTTGGCACCGCGGGAGCCCTCACGGTGCCTCTGCGGGAGGCCCGTGGGAACCGGGCGCCCTGCGTAGTCCACAACGGTCACCCTGACGGCGCCCCCGGCACCCTTCCGAGGCCGGGCAGGAGCCCTGTTGTCGGGAGCTGTGAGCGCAGACCCCGACCAGGGCACGCCTGCGTCTGTACCAGGAAAGGAAACCCCGGGCCCTTTAGAGGAAAGCAGGGTGCGAGGCCTCCAGCCCCTGCCTGCCCGGCTGCCGCCCCGCCCCCTGGGGCCCTTGCCGTGCGCGTCCGCCCCCCGCCCCTCGCCCTGCCGTGTTCAGAGGGGCCCGTGGGGGGCGGGGCCTCGCGGACTAATTGGTAAGGGCTCTGCCTTGGCTCTGATTTTTCACTTTCTCCCCTCTCAAAACGGGGCCGATCAAGTGACACCCCGTCCACACCGTGGTCTGAGATGCGGCCCGTGTCTCTTAGGAGATGGGCACCCCCTCACCTCCTCCTCGGTGACTGCAGGCGGTGGTCTTTCTAGGGCAGAGACACCGTGGGAGGGGGATGGAGAAGGTCCACCAGGGCTGACTGCTGTGCTCACAGAGGAGGGTGAGCCCTGCCTGCCAGCCTGGAGGAGGTGGCCGCAGCCTCTTCCTACGGTGCCCCCCACTTCTGCACCTTAGGATTGGTCCCTGGGGGAGGGGTCTGAGGGAGACGGTCAGCACCAGGCTCCTGTGCCTGACAGAGAAAGACAGGAAGGATGAGGGTGGGCGTGTCTCTGACGTTCCCTGGGTTCCTGACACTTGGGAGGGGTGGGCATTGCCCCATATGGGGTTCTTCTCTGGGCCGCTCCAAAGTGCCCACCCTGCAGGGGTCCCCCACCACCCCAGAGGCAGTGGGGCACCGGAGTGTCCCATGGCTGCCCCCAACTGTCCTTCAAAACACTGCAGCCCCAGGGCCGCCCCACAGCCCTGCTGGCCCCAGGCATGGGTGCGGGGCAGCCCTGGTCCCTCCTGCTCCTTGACCGCCTCTGGACAGGGGCAGCACGAGGAGCAGGAGGCAGTGGGCCATCTGTCCTGTCAGAAACCTCTGTTCCTCAGACATCCCCATGTGGGGCCTTCGGGGTCTCCCTGCCCCCTCCGGCAGGGCCCATGATGAGGTTCGAGGTGGAGGGGCCCAGGGGTGCACATCCCCAGAGCACATACTACCTTGCAGAGGCCACACGAAGGGCTCCCACCCCTTGAGCTATGCAGGGCACCGTGGTGCACGGTGGCCCTGAAAATGGACCCTTGGGGTCCTTTTCCTGCAGCGTGGCACACACGCCATTTGGAACATCCAAGGTCCAGTTCATGGCAAGATACCAGCGACACATGGGGCCCCTGGGGGCTGCCCAGCAGCTCAGGGTTCCTCAGGCCGCCCGGAATCTCTCCCCTTCCCCGTGGGGGCAGAGCCACCAGCCAGCTCGCTGGAGGCCCGGAGGCTCGGAGGCCTGGAGGCTCAGCTACACCAGACACAACCGGGTTCTAGAGGTTCTGGAGGGAGACGCCTCGCTGTCCCAGCTACCCGGAGGTCCCGGGAGGGGCGTGGCCTTCTGGGTTATCCCTTCATCCGCATAAGACAGAGTCCATGTCGTCCTCTGGGAAATCTGTAAGCCCCACACCCTGTGTTGGGAAGGTCATGTTTATTGTTAACCTGGGGCACCTTTCCCAAAACCTTGCTGCTGATGAGAACGTCTAGAATTCTCCCTCCTGGGAAGGTGGCTTGGTGGGCTGATGTGCCCCGTGCTGCCCTGTCACTCTGAGTCCCAGTGTCAGCCCAGAGGAGCCAAGTGTCCCCACCCCAGCACCTCTGTGGGTCCAGGCTTTCAGTGGGGTCAGGAGGGGGATGGGGCAGTCCAGCCCTGGGCTGCTAAGCACCTGTGCGTCTGTGCGTCCCCACCTTGCACAGGGCTGCGCAGCCTCCCACACCTCCCGCAGGTGTTGGCGCCAGGTCCCTACTGAAGCTCAAGACCCAAACCCTGCAGTGCCCTCACCCACCTGGCACGGCACGGCGCTCAACATTGGACAGCATGAATGGCCAGGAGGGGAAACTGAGGCTGGGAACTGGTGAGAAGCCCCTTGGAACATGGATTCAGAGGTGCTGGTTTCTGGTGGGGCTTGAGCCGGGGCGAAGACAGAGGGGAAAGGGTCACGTTCAGAGGCCCTTACGGTGAGGGGCAGGCTGGCTTCGTGGTTGGGGGAGAAGCTGGCCCTGCTCCTGGTGTGGGCCCACGGACACAGTGCCAGGCCCGGGCTGGGCGGGATGGCTGTAGCTGCGCGTGCCTGGACGTGCAAGCCCAGGGCTCGGGCGCATGTCCGGGCTGGTTACGGGGCCCCCGCGTGACGCACCGCCACGAGCTGTGTATGACGCTGGCTGTCAGCACCCACTTGCCAGCTGCCCACTTCCCCCACCTTCCAGACGAAATCCTGGGGAATCCTACCTTCTGTTGGGACCGGTGGGCGTCTGTGTTTTGTTCTGAGGTTCACAGTAAATATTTGCGTTAAACAGTCTGCCAGTCTCACCGTTGCACCCAGCCATCTGGCCTCCGCGTGCTGGGGAGCAGCTGTGCGGAGGTCACTCGGGGCCAGCACACCTCCCGCTGCTGACGGTCACAGAGCAGCTTAGGTGCCTCGGAGGCCGAGTCTGGCCTCGGGGACCCACCTGCCTTGTGCGCTCTACTCTGCCCTCCCCAGCTGGGCGCCCCGGGGACCCAGCTGCTGAAGGACGTCTTGTCCATCCCTGGGGGGGGGGGGGGGGCTTCAGAAGCCAGCAGGAGGGGAAGTGGGCAGGTGAGGAGGAGCCGAAGCCGTTTGGCTGCTGTGGGCAGGCAGGGCGGCGGGGTGGGGTGTCGGGACGTGCTGTGCGAGGCTGCGGAACAGCGGGCTCCCAGCCTTGTCGCACAGAGTCTGGGGTGGCTGTGGGAGCTCCTGGTCGTTCAGCGTGGCCCCGCCGCCTTGAACCCGACCTCAGTGACCTCAGCACTTCTGCTGGGCCATAGGGGCATCAGGCCGGTCCCCTTACTTTCTAAGGATGGGCCTGAGGTAGAGGGCAAACCAGGGCCCGGCCCCCTTCTCTCAGCCACATGCCTTAAATTACAGTGGACTTTCTCCCCCGTCTGCACTGCGGTCCCTCCAAGGGTAGCAGGTGCGAGCGCAGCGCAGAGCAGAGCAGAGCAGCACCGTCTGGAGCTGATGTCTGCGGCACTCAGCTGCCGGCCAAACAGCGGTGTCCGTCACGGGTCAGTGCGTGTGAGTGTGCGTGCACGTGAGCGTGCGGATTCCTGTTGGATTCTTGTGATTGCCCGGGACAAATCCAAACAAATTCTCAAAGAGCCGGGAAGTCCCGGGTGTATCAGCCTTGACCAGAGCAGGACTTGGGACTACGCATCGTCCACCTGTTCTCTTCACCTGTCAGCTCTGCTTCTCACAGGGGAGGAGGTGCCAGCAGCGCGGCTCGCGTTTTAGCAGCTCAGCTTTCTCACAGCAGAGAGAACGGAGTGTGTCTTCCCAGAGACGCCCACGGATGCTTGCCGTTGGGGGTCAGTGGTCTGCCTGGGCCGGGTCGGCCCTCCCGGAGCGGGGGTGGAGGGCTCAGTGTGGGGAGTGGGGACAGAAGTCCACTCAAGGAAAAGCAAGGAGTGGCACCCAGGGGCTGGGCTGGTCTCCATGGGACACAGCTCCAGGTGGCTCCGTTCACCTCCCACAGAGCAGGTGGGTCTTGTTCCACGCCCGCCACCAAGGGCACGCTCTGGGGCGGTTTTCTTCCCCTTCTCCAAGCCCCTGTATCCTCCCCGAAGTGCCGGAAAGAGCAGCAGGCCTGGGAATGGAGGTAGTTCATGGCCTCCCCGCTCTCGTCTGAGATTCAGTGCAGCTGTCACATAGGTGGCCCGAGGAGCCCTCTCCTCACTCCGCCACCCCACGCCCACACTGGATGAGCTGCGTCTGTCTGCGTTGCAAAAATTAATTCCAATTTGATAATGAAGCTATAAAGGGCTAAATGAAATAAACCTAATGAGCTTCTTTTAATAAAGCTCACCGAAGGGGCCCTGTGGTGACAGCCCCCAGGGGCCGAGTCTGCTTCCTGCTCCCAGAGCCCCAGAGCCCCAGAGCCCGCCCGCCCGCCTCCGAGCAGGGCCCCTGCCCGCCCTGATTATGCCGCCCCATAAACATGTGTTATCTCAACGATCATCTTCAGGGGAATTTGCCGTCACAGGAGGAACGTCTCCTGCCTGCTCGCTGTGAAATGGAGGGATGACTTTCTACCCGCCGATCCCCCCTGCCTGGGAACACAGTGCACTCCTCTGGTCCCCCAGGCCTGGCCTGCCACCCTGCAGGGGCGGTGAGGGAGCTGGGCTGGCACTCAGGCCTGGGCCTGCACTAACTAACTAACATCGTGGCCTTGGGCCCCTTCCCTAAGTCTCACTCTCCTGCGCTGCACAGGGAGGTTGTAGGGACTTGAGCCTCAGGGTCTGAGCGCTGGGGAAGGGGAGCGATGAGCTGCCATCGACATGCTCGACGGCAGGGGCCGGCAGCAGAGCAGGGGACAGTCATGGGGGCCGCGGGGCGGGGTGCCAGAAGGAGTCCGAAGCCTGCCCGTCCCCAAGATCATAAAAAAGCATTCAGCTGAATTTCCTTCTAGCACTTCTGCGGCTTCAGCTGCGTCACCCCAGGCCACCAGTGCACTGGGAATTTGTTCTTTTTTAAAAATCCTCACCTGCGGATATGTTTATTTTAGAGAGAGAGGGAGGGAGGGAGGAAGAGAGAATCACCGATGTGAGAGAGAAACGTTGACTGGCTGCCTCCTGCACGTGCCGCCCAGCTGTGTGCCCTGCCTGGGGATTGAACCCGCAGACTTTTGGTGCACGGGCCGCTCCAACCAACTGAGCCACCCAGCCAGGGCTGGGACTTGTTTTTGCTTAAAGTGTGAGGGCAGGATTAGAACATTCCCTTCTCCATCTAAGCCGTTGCCCAACACCAGTAAAAAAGAAGCCACTTAATCACCACCCACTCTCTCTCCTCCCCTTTCCCCTGCAATAAACAACCATTTCAAGGCCAAAGGGTAAGCATTTGTCAGTGTATATTTTTGCAAAACCAGTGTTGCTCCTTGTGTGTGTTACGGTCCTCACCTAAGGATATGTTCGTGGATTTTAGAGAGAGAGGAAGGTGTAGAGAGAGAAGCATCAGCTGCCTCCCATACGTGCCCTGACCAGGGATCAGTCCCCATGGCCCTTTTGGTACACGAGACAACGCTCTGACCAACCGAGCCACCTGGCCAGGATGAGTGTGCTTTTAATGGACATAAGTCGTGTTGCATTTTACATCTCATTGTGTCTCTTCCTTTTTGCACTTGACACTGTGTTTCTAAGATCACTCGTCCACCTGCCTGTCACGCTTCGAACCTCTCTGTAGCACCATGTGGCATGCGCCCACCGAACTTAGCCTCTCCGCTCACCCACTGATGACACCCAGGCTTCCTCCAGCCACCCCCAGCCTGCCAAACCAACTGTCACGGGCAGCTCCTTAGGGACCTATGCCAGCATGTCCACCTGCACGCCCTGTGCAGGGGAGTGGAAGTGGCCCATGGAGCAAGGATCGGTCCCAGGAGGGCACTGGGAGAGCCTCCAGACATCCTGTGCCTTTAGGACACGGATCCTAGAAGTGAAATTGCTGGGCCGTGGGGTGCTCTTGCACGTAATTGACCGGCTCACCCCAGTGTCCACACCTGCTCCACTTCCGCTATACCAAATCACTCGGTTTTGAATTGCTTGCTGTCATTTACCAATTTTATTTACTATTTTACTATTTGATCAGCTCTTTAACATTTACATATCGATTAATATCAAAGGAGGTTAATATTGAAACAAAGGACAAGTGCAGAGCAGCCATGCAAGGAGAGGACGGAGGCTGTGGCCGAGGACCGCTGTTGGGGGCGTGCTCCAACCTCTGCTTCTCTGGATGGGCTTCATCCATGGACCAAACCCATGGAGGGAAGTCGTGAGCGAGGGCAGCAGTGAGGCTTGAGGAAAAGGGTTCTTTCTCCACGTTCAGCGCCTGGCAGGACCGCCGGCACACCAGGCGCTGGACATGCAGCCATCTTCGGCGGGGCCGCAGGGCCATCAGCGAGTGCGGACCGCACAGTGCTCCCTGCCGCTGCACCTGCCCTGGCCCCCTCCGGCTCTCAGGAAAACTGAGGCCTTCTGTGAGTGACACGTGTCCTTCCCACAGCACGAGGAGAGAGACTCTCACCAGCACGTGGTCACAACAAGCCCAGTATGGATGAGAACCTGGGTCAGGCCATCCTGGGCTTCTGTCCTCGGGTTGGGAAGATGGCCGAGCGGGGGGGCTTGGTATTGATGGTTTGTCTCTGGGGCGATGCTGCTGCAGTATGACTAGCTACCATCCTGTCTGGGGCAGGGCTGTCATCCTGGGTCCCCTTCTACCACCCGCCAAGGGAGCCCCTCCTCATCTCTTGTGTTGGTCTCCTGCTTTCTGTCTCTTTGTTCTACTTTCTTGGTTGTCTCTTCTGTTTTGTAGGAGCACATCCTTCAGTAGCTTCTTCAGAAGGGATGCTGGACGCGTCGGACTTCAGAGAACTTGCATGTCTGGCCACGTCTCGTATTTGACTGAGACTTTGGGTGTAGCATCCTAGTTGGGAAATAATTTTCCTTCAGGAGTTTGAGGGCTTTGCTGTTGTTTTTCTGTTTCTAATGCTGCCTTGGGGGCGTCTAAAGTATCCTGACCCCAGCCCCTTCTGACCTCTTCAGTAGCTGCCTCCCTCAACCCTGTCTGGTTTCTCCCCGAGAGTCTGCAGAATCCCCCCAGTGTTCTGAAACTTCACCACAGTGTGTCCGGGGTGTGTCTGTTTGTATCTACTGTGCAGGGTAGTGGCTGGGCCCCTTCAGCCTGGGAACACCTCCCAGTTGCGGGAAACTTTTCTGCATTATCTCATTAATTCCTTCCTCTCTGTTTTCTTCTTCCTGTCTTTGTGGAGCTTCTGATAAATAGATCAAACACCTCGGGTCTCGTTTCCTAATTTTCTTGTTTTCTTTTCCTGGTTGCTCAGGACTTTGTCTGCTGTTTTACTTTCCAGGAGATTTCTCAGCTTTAGTGTCCCAATCCTTCCACCGAGTTTATCACATCTGCTGAAGCTCTTAATTTCAGAGAAGCCTTTCGATTGTCCCCATCCCATCCTTGTTTTCTGGCTCTCAGAGTTTACTAATGATGGGTCTCCCCACCTTCTTGTGCACTCTGTTTCTTCCATCCTCCTTTTTCTGTTGTTGTTGTTGTTATTTTGTTTTATCTTGCTCTCCATCTGCCATGCCTGGGGCTCCCCCCGAGCGTGGGTGATGCTGGTGGGCTGCTCACGTGTGCGGCTGGGCAACAGAAGAAGTGCCTGGGTACTTGATGCCCGTAGGTGGGGGGAACCGTGGACACTGACACCTGCTGCCTCCCGGTCTTTAGTTCATCACATTCCCGGGACAAGACCCCTCCCAGTCTCCTGCCTGAGGGGCAAAGGCCTGACCCTCAGCCTTGTCGGGGGGACTGTGGACCCAGGTTGGTGTCTCCGCATCCTTCCTGTCCTCCTGCATATAATGTCGTACCTGTGCTCTCTACCACACCTGCTACCTGGAGCCCAGACGCTCCTTCCCCACCTTTGGAGAGAGAATGAGCTTCATTACAATGCCGGTGTTCGTTACTGCGGCAGTTGCTTGGGCACAGGCTATGTGTGTTGGAGGGGTGAGCTGTCAACTAGTCCTGCTTAGGTCAGTCTGCCCTGTTCTCCCACCCGCAGAAGCACCAGCTGCCTTTGAGGATCCTGCAGTGCGGACCGGAGCAGCTTGGCTCTCCTTGTGGCCAGCTCGGGGTTCAAGTTTCTCAGATACATGAAGTCTGTTACCACATGGCCATCTGCTTTCCAGCCTCTAATAGTTCTGTTATTTTTCCTCTCCTGCTCTCCCTGTCCTTGTAGTCTCGTGATTTAAAAAAAAAAAAAAAAGGAACCCTTTTACTAAAGTTGTAATGGGGTTCTAGGAGGGGGCTAAAGTGGGTGCATGTGCTCAATCCACCATTTTTACTCAGAAGGCCCTTCTGTGCTTAAAAGATAAGCACCCTTCATTACTGTCCTGTTGCAATATATTTCTGGCTATTGTCACAAACATTGTCTTCCAGTTGAACTTTGGAATTATTTTGCTAGGTTTCAACAGTTCTTTGATGGGGATTGTGTTAAATTTATAGATTAATTTGGAGGAGAATCAACTTGCCACGAGGAACGTGGGTCTCCATTTGCATTTTGGGAGAGTGGTAGCCTAGGTTATGTGACTCTGTGTGGACTTTATACATTTGCTATTCCTGTTTATTCCTGGAGATTTCCGGTTGTTTGCTGCTGTCGTTGATGAGCCCTTTTTCCCTTTGCATTTCCTGGCTGGTTACTGCCATGCGCCAGAGAGGTGTGGTACCAGGAAACACGCTGTGTGTGAGATGAGAAATGCAAACTCTTTGTGGGTTTGGTCAAAGTCTTCCATAAAACCTTCTGGGCTGTTTTCTTTTGTTGTGTTTTGTTTCATTTTTGTTTTTGTTTTTGCTTTTACTATTTTTTCAGTTTCTTCTGAACTTTAATCAGGTTTTGTACCTGAGCCAATGATTAGTGTTATATTTTCCATTTAGTCTAGGCTTCCTGGAGCTGTGTTCTTAATTTTTGCTGTTTAGAGCTTGAGGGCCTTCCTTTGTGTTTTCTCTGCTTTTGTCTTTGGTAGTGACTGAAGACCTAATTCTTAAGTTTTTGTCATAATGCGTAGTCCAGTTTGGAACTTGTCCCATGTGTACTTGAAAAGGGCACATTTTTCCGGTTTGGGGGCTTAAACATGAGGTAGTAATTCAAACTCTCTACAGCCCCCTCTCATGTTTTATCTGAATCTGTCATTCACTGGAAAAAGATGTATTAAAATGCACATAGAACTCGGGCTTTATCTGTCTCTCCTTGTAGCAGCTGAAGCTCTGTCAGGCGCATAGTTTCATAGTTTCTTCTCAATGAACTGTTTATCCATTTGTGCCTTCAATGCTTTGGGTAATAGTTTATCTCATAAACATTGTCACACCTGGTTTCTTTTTATTGGCAGTTACGCGGCGCCTCTCTCGTCACTGTGTGTAATTCCTCCCGCGCCCTTTTGTTCGGGTTATGCCTGTGCAGGTAACGCACCGCTGGCGTTTGCACTGGCCTCTGCTCCGCCGCTGCCCCCGCCCAGCGGCCCAGCTCCCAGCCCGGAGGAGACCCCTGCCTCCCCCTGCTGGGCCCTGGGCTTCCGCCCATCGCCTCTCTGCCTGACTCCTCACAGCCCTGCAACTGATTACCTGTGGGGCACACAGACCCCATGGCCTGTCTCCCTGGGGCTCTCCATCCAAAGAGGGGAAAGACAGTTATCCTGCAGCACATTCACAGGTGAGATCAGAACCACAAATGGTGGGGTGCTCCGGGAAGGAAGAGAGCAGGACGCCGACAGGGACACCCGAGGGGAGGGGAGAGCCCGTTCTAACATAGGGTGAAATAAGCATGGGTCCTGTGGACTCGCCCTTTTAGCTGACGCCTGAAGGATGACTGGGAGCAGGTCCAATGAGAAACAAGGTGGAGATGGTTCCACAGACGGGGAGAACAGGCCCCCCACCCTCACTGCACAGTGGCTTCTCACGGCTCCACAAACCCCCTTCCCCACAGGGGAGGCCGACGAGGGCCAGACTCACCCCTGAGTCCAGTGCACGAGGCCTGAGGAGCCACGCCAAGCACTGCGGGCCCCTGCACTCTAGGTCTTCTGGGGACTCCTGCTGGGCCTGGTCAGGGTGTTGCATTTGGGCAAGAGTGGAAAGGGTGCCCTGGGTGAAGAGGCCAGCACGGCGAAGGCCTGGGTGTGCCATTTGTACCAGCAAACACCAGGCACCCTTGAACCCTGCAGGCTCAGAGCCCCACGGTGCCCCTTCTCTGCGCAAAGCATGCTGGTTCCTACCGATTTAGTTTCCCCCAGCTATCCCTCGGCGCTGGTGGACAGGGCTCCCTGGGCCTGGCTGGGTCCCTGCTTCTCCTCTGCTTGCAGCTTGTCTCAGTCACTTAGTTCCCTGATGCTAAAATGGGGCCCTAATGAGGACACTGGGGTGAGGCGCCTCCTCCTCACTGTGGGGTCAGATGGCTCTGGCGGTGGCTGAGCGTCCTCTCCATGAAGGGCTGTGACGGGCCCTGTCCCACCCCAGCTGTGGGGAGGGGCGGGGGTGGTGGTGCCGGCGGCACCCTGCGCTCCAGCAGCCGTGCGAGAGCTTGCCTGTCCGCCGGACCTGCTCATTGCCCTGGAAGGCAGGTGCTTTGGGGTCCCCTGGATGCAGCCATGCCCTGCACCCCATCCTCCCCCCAGTGTCAATCGACTCTTTGCGGACCCTGTCCAACTTCTAGAGACTAAAACTGGGGACAACCCTCAGAAGCTCCTGCTGTGTCGTCCTTTGCCTGAGACATGAGCAAACAGAGCCCGGCTGCCTTCCAGAGGGCCCCCCCAAACAGGAAATGTGAGGAATTTAAGTCCCTGTGGTCACCCACCGAAAAGGCAGAGTCCCGCCACAGACGGCTCTGCTCAGGGGAGACTCGCCTGCCGGGCCCAGTCTCCCCAGCCACCGCGGACCAGCCACCCGGCGGCCAGCGACTTCTCCGGGCAGGGAGGCTGCGCGTGGGGCGGAGGCTGGCGCTCTGGGCCCGGGCCAGAGCATCCGGCTCGGTGAGCCCGCCACCTGCTTAGCAGGCTGACCGGGGGCTGCAGGGGCTCCAGGGGAGTGGGGAGAGTGGGTGAGGCCCCCCCCGGCCCGACGGACCAGGAGGAGCAGGGGACTTTAGACTAGGTGGGTGACCCAGAGCAGGGGGACAGCCTCGAAGGCCAGAGATCCCGTGGTGTCCCAGGATCCCGTGGTAGCCCCCACAGGACTGGGCAGGAGCCTGCCACTGCCCCAGTTCTGCGGGGCTGCTCTTTACCTACACGGTTCCAGGCCGTATGCAGGGAGCAGCCCTGGGGCTTCCGGGGGCAGGGCGGCAGGGTGGGGCTGTCACCTGCCAGGAGCCCTGAGGGGCCCTCTCTTCCTCTCCTCCTGTTCACTCTGACCTCTGCTTTGGGGCATCTCTCCAGGGGCAGGACCTTTGGGGGTTGGCATGTTCTACAACATAAGGTTCAAGTTACTCCCAAAATAATCATGACTAAAATAATAATTATAACAATTGTACTTGAGGTGAAGTTGGCATTTCTAATCATCTTTAGAAAACATTGTTTTGATGGGCCTGTAAAATACAGTTTAATTAAAAATATGCCTGCTGGGCAGAAGCAGCTATAGGTAGGACCCCGCCAGCCCCGACCCGATGGGAGCCCCCTTGCACTCCCTGAGGGAATGTCACAAGGGGTCACTGACCTGCGGGTGACTCCCTTAGTTGGGGGGGGGGCGGCGGTACTCTGCTGCCTTTAGGTGGCCTGGGGTGTGGTCCGGTGTTCTGTGTCCAGCTGTGACTGTCACTCCACACCCACCTGTCTCGTGACCCCATCTCCTAATTCATTAGAGAAACTGACTATTCTAGGTTCGGTTTCATAAGAAATTTCTCAGTTTTGAAATAGTGTCGACCAACTGAGGTATTTTTAAAACACCACGTGGCCCTACCAAGTGCCTGTCTGGGCTGGCCTTGACCAGGGACCACTCGTCAGTGACCCCTGGCTGAACAGGGGCAGAGGATAGCATCCAACCTCTTCCCCAGGGAAGAGGCTTTTATGGAAATTACCATTTCTGTGCTTCCCAAGGTGGCTCTGAAGGTGAGCTGTCCCTGCTTGTTGGAAATGCAAAGAAATAAATGTATAAAAATAGAGTAGCAATTCCTCAAACCTCCGTCAGATTTAAGTAGCTGGTCTGTCCTCTGGGAGAGACAAGGATGTCCCTGAATCATCTCCAGGAAGCCCAGCGGGCACCGGCTCTGCACGGGGATGCTGCTCGCCCGCCTCCCTGAGCCGCCCTGCGCAGCACCAGCTGCGGGCATGCGCGTGTGCACGTGCCCGGTGCACGGGGGCTGCGGGGATGGGGAGGACATGAGGACCCCACCCAGGAGATGCAGGACCTCAAACAGCTGCTCGGCCCTGACCCAACTGACTCCTCTTTTCTGTGTTGTTCCCCACTCTGCTTCTCCTGCACCCCGCTTTTTCTAGAGCACCAGGGAGCGGCCAGCACCCCTCTTTTTCTGCTTGGCCCCTGTGCTGTGACCTGGTTGCAGGTCTGTGCCTCAAACAGACAGCAGGTGTAAGGGAGAGAGCGCTTGGCTGAGAGGCAGCCCCACTGGGGGGTTTCCGTCAGTGCTCTCCGTCTATAATATGGGGACAAAAGTGCCAGCACTGGATGAGGGGCATCTGAGCAGGGCCCGGGGCGGGCTGTCCGCCTGTCCTGTCCAGGAGTGGCCCTGCTCCTCTGAGAAGCCCCGTGGTGCAGCACTAGGGTGTGCAGGGAGCGCCAGGCCCTGTATGGACGAGGCAGCTGGCAAGAGGCTTTGGGGCCAAGTGAGGAGAATTTTTCTGGAAGACTCTTAGAAGAGGCGGCCTGCAGGGGTACTGACAGCTGAACTGGGCTCTCAGCCCCACCGTCAGCTGCAGGGGCTGTGAGGCCTGGACCACCCCCTGGGTTGGTGATGTCACCATGAGCTGAGCTCCGTTCAAGGTCCTCCAAGGGCAGGCGTCTCTGAAAACCCCCTCCTCACACTCTGGGAATGCTGAGGAGAAGCAGGAGCCGGGGGCGGGGGCGGCGGGGGAAGGCAGGGCTGGTCCAGGGCAGGGGAGCGGGGGAGGGAAGCGAGATGGCAGCTGCAGCTGCAGCTGTGCGGATGCTGAGACCATGGCCTGGCGCCCTGGGCCTGATGGAGCGCCAGGCCCTGGGTCCTTTCAGCTGAGGCCCCGGAGGCCCTAGCCACCCCCCAGCCCCAGGCCGGGCCAGGTGCCAAGCCTGTGGGAGCAGCAGGTGAGACTAGGAAGACTGGCCAGGAAGACTGTGAGGCAGCTGTCATGAGAATGTCTTGTCCCGGTCCCTGCACAATTCAGTCAGGGGCCCTTCTTTGCAGCTGGGACCCAAGGACACGCACAGGTCACCTGGGGACTGGTGACCACAGGAGGTCTCGGGTGGACCTGGTCCACAGAGGAGGGCCCTGGCTTCCGTGGAGGACTCAGCAGGAATTTCTGGGACGGAGCTGCCTGAGGGGATGCTGTGGAGCTTACAGTGCCCAGGCAAGCTGGGCCTCCGTGTCTCTGGTCATAAGAGGGGTGGCCACACTCGGACCAGCCCCTTGGCCCCTGGCAGCCCTTCTCGCCCGAGTGCTGAGCGCGCGAGTAGGTGAAAGAATTCGGCTCTGCCCACACCCACTCCTGGCGGGGCAGCCCGGCTTCCCGGCCTCTCTGCTGGTCACTGGGCGCCAGGCTGGGCTCTGTGGTGCCGAGGCAGATTATGTGCCACTGGGTCTGGGCTGGGTTGGGAGGCCCCCGTCGCCCTCTCTGAAGCTCAGTCTGTGCTGCTGCAAAATGGGACAAGAGTGTCCTCTGTCTGTGCCACGTGTTCAATAAGATGATGGCCAAGCTGGCACCCGAGAGGTGCCAGGTGGCATCCGAGTGGGGTTTTGTCCTGCTGCTGCTGTGCCCCAGGGGAGCTGGGCTGCTGCACACTGTGTCCTCTGTCCCTCCAGGAGCCTCCCCGGGCGGCCTGGACAGCCTCAGCCGCACCCTGGGCGTCCTGGAGGAGCGGCTCAACAGCTCGAGGCGCAGGGCCCGCCGGCACGCCACCGACGACGACTACAACATCGAGGTCCTGCTGGGTGTGGATGACTCGGTGGTCCAGTTCCACGGGAAGGAGCACGTGCAGAAGTACCTGCTGACGCTCATGAACATCGTAAGTGGGGCGGGCAGGTGGGGTGGGGAGCAGGCAGGCCAGGGCCCTGCCCGTTCTGTGGCCTCCCACTGGGCCCGGGGGTCCGTGACACAGCCACAGGGGGGCGCCCCGGGTCCCTGGGCGAGAGAAGGTAACCCGCGCGCATACCACACCGAACCTCATTTTTTCACTTGTCGGGGGGCAGGGGGCAGTTCTGAACTGGCAAGGCTGTTTGCCTTCTGAGGCGGTTTTCCCAGATCCCAGTTATTTGTGCAGCGGCTTTCTCAATTTTTGCTATACCTGCATTGTACTGGCCTGTGTATTTTCCTATAAATCAACTGACTTTGTAAAACTTAAAATTACTTACAAAGGAATCCTCACTTTACATAAAGGTTACCTAATAGTAAAACATGAAGCAATTTTTTTTAAAAAGGGAACCAGGTGTGTGTTCCAGAGGGGGCAGACAGACTGACACCCACCCAGGCGGCTCCTGGAGCTTCCAGAGGAATTGAAGATCGAAAGGGGACCCATTTCCCCCTGGGAAGCTGGGCTATTTAAAGGGGTATTTTAGTTCCACCCGCGCCTTCCGGGCGGGGGGTGACTGGGCATGGGGCACCACCCTCCAACAGAGGAGGTGAAGAAGTCACCTTCCCTGGATCTACCCAGCTGGCTAGGCAAAGGTACCGCCCGCACATTACAGGCCCCGCCCCACCCCACCCTCGGGGACGGCCACCTGATTGGCAGCAGAGGGCGCAGTCTCGCTGCTGTCCTGTAAGCGTGGGGAACCTTCACGGGGTGGCCAGATTCCTGGTGGGGGTCACAGCGAACCTGGGGACGTCGGCCTGCGGAGTGCAGGCTCGGGGGCACAGCTGGGAGAACCGCGGTGGGAGGGGAGCAGGGGCGTCCTGTGCGTGGGCCTTGGCTGGGAGAGCGGGTTCATGGAAGGAAGCAGGCACGGTGGGCAGGGTGCCCAGCGCTGGGGACCTGGAGCCCAGCAGACCAGTGCCCCAGTCCTGGCAGACTTGGTTTCCCCATCGTCGAGATGGGTCAGCAGTCTCCATCTCTGGGGTTGCCGTGAGGATTCGACGAGATAATGGAGGTGAACTGGCCTTGCAGTTACTCAATAAAATGTGGTTTTGTTATCATGATGGTGGCGATATTTAATTCAGTGACAACACAGCTAGAATTCTCCTTTTAAAAAAAAATAAATAAAACCCTCACCCAAGGACGTGTGTGTTGATTTTAGAAAGAGAGAAACATCTATGTGTGATGGGTTGCCTCCCACAAGGGCCCTGACCAGAGTGGAGCCACAACCCTCTGCCGTTGCGGAGGGGGCCCCACCACCTGGGCGCCGGCCCGCGCTGGAAGCAGCCTTGAGAGACCCACCAAGGCCTCCAGCGGCAGGCGCACCCCTCGTGAATTCCTCCTGGGGCTGGTGTTGGAGGGTCCTTCTGTCACACACGCCTCCTGTCACAGGAACCTGTAGGTGGAAGTCTAGAACTTTCTCTTGGTTTTGCCAGTTAATTTCAGTTTATTCATTTATACCCTCACTATGCCACTGTTCCTCAGTTTTGGATAATAGGGTGGTTCTGTTCATTTTCTGAAGAGCATTAGAAATATAAAAATTCTTACCTTGAAACAGGTTTTACTTTGGGGAGATAAACCGAGGGGCCAAAGGGTACTTGGGTGGTGTCGTCTTCGCTGTCTCCAGTGTTCTTCGGATGTGTGCTTGCTCCAGGCACAGCCGCGGGCCCTGCAGAGGCGGAAGCCCTCAGGACAGCCCAGGACAGGCGGGGGATCTGAGTCCCGCCCTCCCCTATGAGCGTGGTGCAGGGACTGAGATGGGATGGGTGCCTGGGGCCCGCGTTGCCTTGACAGCTCATACCCTCTAAGGCTTCGTGTCCTCATTCAGGGCAATGCACATCCGGGATAGAGTCCTGGGGGCCGGTTCAAGACACACCGAGCCCTTTGGTGGTCTGGGGGGGAGGGCACAGAGTGGGGGACGGCGACAGAGGAAACGTGGATGTGTAAGAAAGGATGACCTTCCAGAGCAACACTGTCTTGTTAGAATGGAACAAATTCCACCCTGTCCATTCAACAGCCACCAGCCACGCTGGCCCTTAAGCACTTGAAATGTGGCTGGTGTGATCAAAGAACTGCATTTTTAACTTATTTTTTCCAAAAGAATTTTTATTTGAATTAAAGTTTTAATTCTGGTAAAATACATGCAACATAAAATTTGCTGTCTCCCCATTTCCAAGTGTACAATCTAGTGGCACTAAGTGCGTTTATATTGTTATGCAACTGCCATCACCACCCACCTCAGAACCCCTTTCATCTTGCAAAACTGAGACTCTGTCCCCATTAAACGCTTACTCCCCGTCCCCTCCCGCCCCAGTCCCCAGGAGCAGCTACTCCACCCCCTTCTCTATGAATCTGCCTCCCTTAGGGACCCCATGTAAGTGGAATCACGCAGTAGTTGTCCTTTTGTGCCTGGCTTGTTTCATGGACCACAGTGTCCTCCAGGTTCATCTGGGTTGTAGCGGGTGCCAGGGTCCCTGTCCCTTTTTAAGGCCGAGGAAGGCTCCATTGTGTGAGACATCATCTCGCATGGCTGTGCCTCTGTCGATGGACACGTGGGGTGCTTCCACCTTTTGGCTGC
The DNA here is from genome assembly GCA_004026545.1 of Mormoops blainvillei. Lineage (NCBI taxonomy): Eukaryota > Metazoa > Chordata > Mammalia > Chiroptera > Mormoopidae > Mormoops > Mormoops blainvillei. The sequence goes on from PVJD01002035.1 coordinate 177,481, forward strand.
TGTGAACGTGCTGCTGTGAGCCTGGGGGCAGAGTGTCTGTCTGTTTCAGTCCCCACTTTCAGTTCTTTTGTGTCTGCACCCAGAAGTGGAATTGCTGGATCATAATAAAGTAATTTTATTGTTAATTTTTTGAAGACTCTCTGCACTGTTTTTCACAGGCCCTGCACTATTTTACATTCCTACGAACATGGCTCCAGTGAGGGTTCCAGTTTCTCCACATTTCCGACACTTGTTATCTTTGACAGTAGCCATCCAAATAGGCAATTTAATATTTGTAATTAATTTGCATTTGCATTGAAATCATCAGTGTGGCTAGTGGCTGTCATATTGGGCAATGCAGTTCTGGAAGCTTGTGCACAGTGGGACTCTACCTGCTGTGCCCTTTCTCCACCCTTGGCCAGGCACACAGTGCCCAACAGCGGCACGGGCAACCTGGGCATGGGACCTCTAGTCCCTGAAGGTGCTGGCTTCCCTGGGACCGGGTGGCCTTGGGAGGCCTGGCCAGGGCACATCCGCCTCTGCTTGTGAGTGCACAGCTGGCCCCTGGGTTTCCCAGCGACGGGGCCAAGGCAGCAACAAGGTGGACAGATGTGGTGACAGCCAGCCCGGACTGCACTCCGAGTGAGGCATTTGGTCACCTGCGAGGAAAGCCGAGGCCAGGGCGGAGGTGCTCCCAGCGGCCAGGCCCTGGGCCCAGGCCTGAGGGGGTGTGGTCTGTCCGCTGAGACGGCCACGGAGGCCCTGGGAGCAGGAGGCTCTAGGGCAGGTTCCTATGGCAGGGGGCTGGGGATGCGGGGCGCGAGGAGGGGGAGAGGCCCCGGCGGGCTGGACGCAGGTGTGGCCGGCCGCCGGCCGCTCTCAGCTGCATTGGTTTCTTGCGTCGCTCAGCGCGGCTCTTCACCTCGGGGTCTCTCTGTGGCAGAACCTGGGCTGTGGCCTGGGTGCTGATGTGACACAGGCATTTCAGGTTCATCGGATGTTCGTGTTTCCCCTCCTCCCTTCCATTTCCCAGCCTCCCTTGCACTTCATTTGGGGCGGTGTGCTAGGAAGTGACGTGTGTCGCCTCCCGGCCCAGGCAGTTGGGAACCGCGCATCCCCTCTCTCACTTCCTTTCCCTGCCACAGTGACCGTGCAGGCACGTGTCCCAGCAGGCTGGCTGCAAAACAGGGGCAGGGCCACCCAGCCCCAGGCAGGCCGTGGTGTGCACAGGCAACAAGACAGCGCGCCAGCGGCCTTGGTTGTGCTAAGCTACTGAGACGTGGCGGGGCCTCGTTGCTGCGGCTTCGCCATCCTCTTCTCGCTAACGTGCCCGGCTCCTGCTCACGCGGGCTGGGAGAGGCTGCAGCGGTGAGCGAGGTGGGACGCGTGCCTGTGCCTACGGGCTGGCGTGCTGGTGGGCACGCAGACAGTGCCCAGGCGAAAAACCGATGAGGTAATTTAAGAGAAAGACAAGTGCAGTGAAGGAAATAAAATAGCTTGTGGGCTGGAGAAGGTGGGCTACTCTGTAGACGGCGCTGTGCCTGGAGGTGGCCCTTCAGCTGAGACTGGAACGGCAACGGACCATCACGAGAGGGGACCACCACGAGGGGAAGGCTGAGGGCGTGGACGCCGAGGCCCGAGGCGGAAGGAGGCTGGCGCATCTGCAGAGGGGCAGAAGCGCGGCAAGGAAGCAAGGGACCTGGGACTGGGGGAGGTTGGAAGCCAGTGGACAGGGCCCTGGGTGTGGCGCTGAGGGCAGTGGGAAGTAGCTAGAGGACCGCTTCCCCCCTGCGTTAATGGGCAAGACACTTTAGTTTTCCTTTTCTTGTAGGAAAATGGGAGTTAATCTATTCCTTTCTTTGCCGTAGACTCTCAGGAGGGTGAGGAGGGTTGGAAGTGTTTGCTGAGCCCCTTGGCTGGGCGCAGAAAGGGCCCCTCGGGGCTGCGCCTCCTGCCAGGCCCGCTGGCCCTCTTCCCCTCCTGAAATCTAGAAAAGCCACATTCTCTGTGGATCGAAAGGTGCAACATTTAACACAGACAGTATGTGACTTACAGGGGAGGGGAGAATGTCTTCAGGCAGGTCTGCGGGTATCTTCTGCCACGCCGTGCCCACTGCCTTGCGTTACAGCAGGTGGCAGGCACACTCTCGTGTGACCGAGGGTTCCTGACACGGCTCCTTCCCCACTGGAGGTCAGATCGGCCCTGACTGCGGGGGACACCTGGACAGATGAATCAATCGCTCACCTGTTACTTTTTCCTTAACCTGAGTTCAGTTCCTAGCTAACCGTATGTGCATTTTAAAGTTTTCTTTGCCAGAATGTTCTCTGCTATTTTGCCTCTTCACGCTCCCTTGATCCAGTGCCTCAGCCCCACCTGCTCACAGCACCTAGTCTGCCCTGACTGTGGTTCACTGAGAGCCACCCCCAGAATGGACTTTTTGTTGTAAGTTGTATTTATTCAATAATAATGAAGTTGCATATAAAATATGTATATTGTAAAACAGTGATCATCTTATAGTTTTATGATTGGCCTATTTTTGTCCTTTATTTTACTGGGATGTGAATTTCTTTCTTGTTTACTTTGAAGAAGCTTTATATTAAAATAGGTTAACTTTTTCCTGTCATCTGGGTGGGAAATAGTCTTCCAGCTTTGTTGTTTGCCTTTCGTTTTTGTTTTGTTTTGTTTGGGACTGGTTTTCGATGGCTCGCAATTTTGTGCGTGGTTGCGTCCTGAGACCTTCGGCCCCTACTCTCCCTTGGGTGCCGTGCTTGGCACTTCATACCGCCCCCGGGAGCTAGGCCTCTGGGGGCTCCGCTCCTGTCAGTGGCCCTGGGGGTGACCCCCGTGGCCCATTGTCAGCAGCATCATTCCCCAAACTTCTTGTCCCGCAGACCACCTAACCATTCTTGTCACACTGGCCAGCCCGGCGGGCCCCACACCCAGAATGCCTCCTGGGACAAAGCTCGGGGCCGGGACGAAATGGCGACTTTCCTGTTCAAAGAGCAGGAAAAAGTGCCATAAAAATGCATGTAAATCCTCTCCTCCCCCCCACAGTCTCTCCCCCTCAGCTTGTCAAGGTTGTAAGGTGTTTGTTTGTTTGTTTTGTATCGTCTGTAGGTAAAGAATAATTAGAATGTTTAATTATTAGCATAAATGTTACCACTCATCTTATATTGTACAAAGGCTGTTTGAAATGCATAACTCGTATGAAGAGCCCCCAGAGTTAAACCGGTCTGTGTTCTGTGGCTCATGCCGGGGGCGCCTCAGGCTGCCCAGGAACTCGGGCAAAGCCCCAGCCGAGCCCGGAGGTTGGGCGGGAGAAGCGAGGAGCCCCAGGGACAGAGCCGGAGGAGGGACCTGGCAGGTGCCTTGTCCCGCTGACAGTCACCGCAGGAGGGACACAGGGTGCTGTGCCCTGCCCAGGGGTCCTTGGAGCTCAGCATGAGAGGCGTCCTTCTGCTGAAGCCTGTGCGGGGCTGCCTGCCCGGGCAGGATGGCCGCAGCCACGCCCCGGCTTGAGATGCCATGTGGCACATGCGCCCACCCTGACCCTTTGGACACCTGCATCCCAGTCCCTGACAGGGACCGAGGTCAGCAGTGGTCACAGGCTGGGGGAGCAGGTAGCCAAGAACTTGTCCTAGGGAGGTGGGACCACATATGAGCCAAGGCCTCTCTGTCCCATCCAGCTTCACTTACTTAACACCCATTTAAAGGTGAAACGAAGGTTTGCAAGACTGGCACCTGCGGGGCATTAAGCCCCGAGGGCGGGGCCCTTCCGCACCCAGGCTGGCCGCTGGACCGCCAGCCCAGCCCCACCTCCCTGGGGCCCCGCCCTGCCAACCTTGGGCGCGGTTTCCCAAGGCCCTTCCCCGTCCCTGCCCGACCAGATGCTCAGCCCCAGGCCGCCCCACCCTCAGCCTCGCCCCGTGGAGAAAACAGAGCCTGAGGGTGCCCTGAGGGTGCCCGGGCTGGGCTGTGGGCCTCAGCCCTGCCTTGGGCGCCCTGGGCCTGTTCTGAGAGGCTGGGACCCCAGGGAAGGCCGCCAGGGGGCCTCTACCTCTTGTTTGAGGAGCGGCCCACCCAGCCCTGCGGGCTCCTCCAGGCCGACCCCCGCACCTGGGCCGGGCACCTCTTGGGCTCCCTGCTCCCCCATGAGTCCGCACAGCCAGCCCCCTGCTGTCATCCTGCTGCTGCCCCTTCCAACCTTCCACAGGCTCCTCCGGCCCCCGCCAGACCCGGCCACGGGGGCCAGGAGCACCCCTCTGCCTGTCTCGCCAGTGTGCTGGGAGCTGCTGCCCCGTGTGACCTTTCCACCTCGGAAGCGTGCTCCCTGCTGCGTGGGTCTGGGCTTCCCAGGCCAGGACGCAGCCAGCGCCCCTGAACGCGGCCGCTGCTGCTGACGGTGCGAGGGAATCAGCGTGTGTGCAGACTGTCTCTGCCGGCGCCTGAGCCGGGCTCTGCCTGCAGGCTCGGCGCCGTGGCCGCATGCGCCTGGCCTCCCAGGAAGCTGTGCTTGGATGCAGCCCTGAGCTCGTGGTTTCTCCGGTCACCTTGCCAGGCACAGGCAGAGATCCTTCTCCCCCAGCTCAGGCGCCTGGGTATCCAGGGGTAAGTGCATGGGGGGTTGCTAGAGCAAGGGTTAAAGTAACAGGCTTGCACATGCATTTTTAAAAGTAAAATCTATTTGTGCCAACACTTCAAGCAATGTAAACTTTGGGCCCGAGATCAGGACTTCCTCTAAATTCCTTACAGCGTTTAACTGAAGCACTGATTTCAGTCCTAAGCTTCCCCGAGAAGCCAAAGACCTGGCTTTGCTGCTTGGGGTCTCATGGTCCACTGACACCCCGAGCTGCCAGGACGAGCTGCCAGCCAGTCATGCTCCTTGTACACGAAAGGTGGGCCATTGTGGTCGATGCGGCCGCCCCTGAAGGCAACCTCGGATTGTCCTTTGCTCCTGGGAACCTGTGCTCCCAGGAGACTTGCTGGAGGCCGCCAAGGTCACAGGACAGAGGTGAGGTGTCTTCCCCGAAGTTCCACTTCTTTGGACAGCAAGCGTTTTAAATCATCAGTGTTTTGGTAAAGTAAACTTGGTCATATCCCTGAGTCAAAGCAAAACTCACATGAACTCCTCAAGATGCACTACAGATTCGAAAACAGGGTTGCCACAACCACCACCCAAGGGCCAGATCCGGCCCTTCCCCTGTTCTCGGGAGTAAACTTCCACTGGCTCATGGCCGCACGCACTCTTCCAGAAACTGTCCCGCTGCTTCTGTGCTGCTGTGGGAGTGGCTGCGACAGGAACAGTATGGCCATGAAGCGCAAAGCAGCCACCACCTGGTACTAGACACGCGTTTGCTATCAGGCTCTGAAGAAATGCCCTACCCTCGCCTGGAGCCGCCCGGAGCTGTGGCCCCAGCCCTCCAGGGTTTGCGTTTCCGTCCACTGCCTCGGCGCCCGCTCGGGTCCTTGCGAAGGGCGCACAGGGCATAGCATGAGGACCAGCGTTGAAGTCAGAAGCCGCTGCGTGGTAATCCTGGCTCTTATGCACCCGGCAAAGCTCCTGCCTTGCCCTCAGCTTGGCCTCCTCAGCTTTAAACCTCCCAAACACTCTGCATGTCGCAGTCCCTGGCAAGAGGTGGCCGCAGGAGACAAGCGTCCCTTTGCCCTCCTCAGCTCCCCCCGGCACCTGCAGCCGGAGCGGCCCTCTCCATCAGGGGTGTCCAGCTTTTTGGCATCTCTGGGCCACACTGGAAGAAGAAGAGTTGTCTCGGGCCACACATTAAATACACTGCGGCACGTAATCACACACCCACACAAAAATCCCATAATGTTTGAAGTAAATTTGCGATTTTGTGTTGGGCTGCAGGCCATAGGTTGGACACCCCTGCTGAAGGCCACTGCAGGGCCCTTGCGCTGGAGCTGAGCTCCACCCTGTCCCTGCTCAGACCCCAGCCCAGCCCCACCCCCGCCTCAGCCTTGCCCGCCCAGCGGGCCTGCGAGGTCACTGTGGGGATTCTTTTCAAAGCAATCCAGTGAGCCGGCCTCAAGAAGCGTGTTAAGACAGCAGAGCAGGAGGAGCAGGCTTCTGCGCAGGGGGGCTCTCCCAGCCGTGCTAACTGCGTGTATTTTAGGGGAGCCCCCGAGCCCCCAGGGCACTGCACCTGCTGTGGTGGCCGCTCTTTCCACCCACAAAGAGCGCGGCCACCCAAACACCTTCTGAGCTCCCAGAACCGAGGCCACGCCCTCAGACCCCTCTGAACGTGGAGACGGGTCCCTCGCTGCACAGTATGTTCTTAAACAGTGTTTGTTGAATGAATGGTTTCTCTCTGTGCCAGGACTCAGACTTTTTTCCTCTTTCTTCTCTAATTTAATCCAGAAGTTGGCCTGGGCTTCCCAGAGCCTCGCCAGGGTTTGCAAACAACAGAGGCTTACGGGCTCCATTTGTCAGCAGCTTCCAGGAATGCCGGGGCCATGTGGTGATGGTGGGGCGGGGGCGACGGGAATGTTTTCTGCTGGTCCTGGAGCGGGGTGGGTCTTGTGAACCAGCCGCAGGGAGATGCAGCCCCAAGTCCTGTTCACGTGTTTCTGGCTCTGGTGCCTGGGACAGAGAAAAGCGTCTCTGAAACTGGACTGTAACCCTTGGCACCTTCAGTTGCAGGGAACCAAGCTGAGCTCCCAGGCAAGGGGGCACACTTGGGTTTGGGCCCAACCATTGCCCAGTGGGAGAGAGGAGGAGGCCGGGAGCAGAGGGTCCATCGTCACACGCAGCTCCCCGGCGCCAGGCCTGCTGGTCCTGTGGGCTGCGACAGGGGGTGCCCCCCGTGTTCCTGCCCCTTGAGCTTGTCCCCGTGCACCACCAGGACATAGGACTGGCAGGATGGTATATGCATGAGGCTGCCAGGACGCTTATGAAAGGGCGGCTCTCTCAGATGCTGGTGGGAGCCAGGCAGAAGGCGTAGCCAGGAGCCAGGGTGGCTACAGTGATACGGAGCGGAGGGCATTGCGGTGACCAAAACACTGTGCCTGCAGATGCCCCCCGTGCCCACTCACTGCGGCCATGCAGGAGGAAGTGGGCCCCATGTTGCCAGCTGTTTTTTTCCACGAGACTCTAGAAGTCCAACTTTTATAGGAAATCAAATTATTTTTGAATGTCAGCAAATTGAAATGAAGACCTCACACAGACAAGGGAACCGGAGCACAGCGGCAGGCAAGTCTGGCCCGTGGTGGCAGGGGGCCGGGGCAGGGTGGGGCTGGTTCCTCTGGCCTGGACCGGAGGAGGCCTTTGCCTGTGCCACTGCTGGGCCAGGGCAGCTACACCACCTCCCACGGCTGCCGCGAGCACGGTTCGAGGTCGGCGCCAGAAAGGCGCTCACCACAGTGCCCGGCGCACGGAGGGTGTCCCGCCGATGGGAGCTGTCCCCGGCCGCGTGTCAGTGCGTTGGATGCTCTGAACCCCTGGTATAAATTGGCCACATTGGGGGCTCTGGGTACAGAGATGAGCTGTCGTGTCCCTGCGCTCAGAGGGCTCAGAGCAGGGGAGGGTCGGAGCGCAGGGCAGGGTCGAGTAATGACCCCAGTTCACATGCAGACTAATCACAAAGATATAGGGCAACGCGGGGTGATTGGGAGGGGTGCCCCTAACGCAGAGGCGGGGGCTCGCCAGGAGGCCTCGAAGTGTGCTGTGCCGCTGCAGGGGCAGAGTGGCACGTGCAAACACCCGGTGGCAAAACCACAGCAGGCGTAATGATGCTCCCTGGCAGGGTGGGAGGTGACAGTTAATGACGTGAGCAGGTACCGGGCACGTATCTTGGAAGGTCAGAGCTGCCCAGTGAGGTGCTGCCACCATTCCTTTGTGTCCGTGACATCTGCCCAGCAGCTCTTGTCCCCAGGAAGCTTGGCTCTCATGGGGACACACTTGCCTGCCTCCGGTGGGGCAGTGAGGAGGTCACGGGCCCTGGCAGCCCCACGGCAGCAGTCTCTGCCCGGCTGGGGAGAAGGTCGGGGGAGGCAGGCCTCTAGCTGGCTCCCACAGCAGCGCCGGTACCGCTCCCGGCAGAGGGTTCACGCCCTCGGCAGGCTCCTGGATGGGAGGCATGGGGAGGGGCAGGCTCGGGGGTTCGGGACAGGGAGACCTCTGAGGGACGTAGCTGGCCGGATGGGCGGGTGGTGGGGAGCTTGGGGACCAGCTAGGGTGCAGGCTCTAGGAGGCTCCCAACTCCCGGGAGCACAGGTCTGGTGAACAGAGGGGCAGGTGACCATCCAACAAATGAGGAGATGGAATCGCTGGCCCCTCAGAGGGTGGCCTGCAGGGAGCAGCATCGGCGTTAGCATCAGGAGCCCCAAAACGGTCCCACGCTCAGGACACACAGCCGGTGGGGACAGGCAGTCAGGGGACCCCGGCCCACGGCAGCCCGGCTCCGGCTCTGAGGTGGCTGCAGGCTCCCTGTGGCCCTTCGCACCGCCCGCCCCCACTCAGGTCTGGGCTCCCAGCTCCCCTGCGTCTGTCCCCTGGCCCATGCCCCCCTGTTCCAGTCCGGGCAGGGGCGGGCGGGGGTGGGGGGCTGCACAGGACAGATCCCATGCTACTGTGCTCACCACTCGCTCTCACTTCTGGCAGGGCTGTGCTCCCCACAGGGGTGGCCAGTGAGTGGCAGGTAGGACCACCTGGAGGCTCCAGAGCATCGCTGGGAGCCCTCACCCTGGAGCCCCTGCCCGGGCAGGGGTGCAGGTGGCAGTCAGAGCTGACCTGGCTTCGTCAGTCTCCCCTGGGTGGACACCCGCCAGGCTGGGTCTCTCCTTTTTTCCTCAGCACTTGGGGACCCTGGGACCCTAGTGGCACTGGGGAGGCTGGCCTGTCGCCGCTTCATCTTTGCTCTGGTGGCGGTGAGGGGGTGGGGGTGGTGTGCAGGCAGGTCTGGCTTCAGGCCCTTTACCTGGGCTGCTCAGGTGCCCCGGGCCCTGGCTGGTGGTCCAGGTCAGGTCCAGCACCGTGCCATCGGCCCACTCTGAAGCCGCTCCCAGTCCCAGGCCAGTGACGCCCACCCGGCCAGCAGCTGGGGCACCTGGGGCCGCAGCCCCCCACCCCCGGGCCTGGGGGCCAGGCTGTGGCCGGGCTTCTTCACTCTTCTCGCTGCACGCCGCGTCGGCACAGGCGTGGGCTCTGCTCGCGCTGCGCGGCCTCAGCTTAGGGCCTGAGCGGGAAGCAGGGCCCGTAGCCCCCGGAGCTGTTCGGCCTCGAGGGGCTGTGGGGGCCACAGCAAGGGAGGGGCCGCGCCCCTGGGTCTGACCTCCCTCCCCAGTCACCCGGGGCACTTTCTGCTCCCGTCCCTGTCCCTGTCCCTAGGGCTTCCCAAATGCCGTGGCTCCATCCTGGTGATGTGTGCAGCCCTCTCTCTCTCCTTGGGTGGAAATGGTGGAGGAACTGCGGAAGAATATGAGTTACAGGAGGAATGAACATCACTGTGGGGACGTGTTGTGTGACATGGCTGTGCCCTGTTGGGCTCAGGTGACAGAGATCACATCTCAGGGGTGGAGGTCGCGCCCCATGGGCTCTGAGGCTGGTGGAGGAGGGGAGGGTGGCTGTGGCCCCCCTGAAACCCTGCCTCTGGGGAGGCCCCAGGCTGGGCCCGGGCTCTGTGGCGGGGGGGCCGGGCTCACCGCTACGCAAGGCAGAGGAGAGCTCTTCCGCAGAGAAGGGCGGCTCTCACACCCCGGTGCAGAGCCTGGCCCTGTCCAGTGCCTAGTCCAGATCAGAAACTTGGCTGCGTCATTTAATGAGCAAAAGATGTGTTACAATGTATTTTCCCAAGCAAGCGAGTCCTTGGCCGCTGTCCACACAGGAAGGGCTGCCACGGTGATCGTTCCCCACCACCCGCCCCCGTTTCAAGGTTCCTGGATCAATTTCTCAGACGGGGCTCAAGGACGTTGTCCCAGCCTGCCCACCCGCTGCGGTCCGGCCGAGGAGAGCAGCTCCCCCAGCACGCAGGCCTCGGGGCGGGCGGCGTGGGCACGCGGCGCTGGAGCCCTTCCCTGAGGCCTAGGTCATTGCAGAGCCTCATGGGCCCGCTGCTACCCATTTCCTATTGGTCCACAGTCTCTAAAGTTATCCCCTCCTTCATTTATTTAAAACTCTTCGCTGACCACCTACTATGTGCCTGACGCTGCTGGGGACACAGCAGTGAGCAGGGAAGAGAGGTGCCTTCTGTATCAGGTAATTGTCAAGTCTGGGCGAAACTACCCCAGCGGGCATTTTAGGAGCTTCGAGCAGGGGACATGTATGCTGGGAGGTGGGGGGGGCGGGGGGACACAAAGAGCCAGAGGGCACAGCAAGGGCAAAGGCCCTGGGGTAGGGATGGGCTCCCCGTGCAGGGAGCCCAGGCCAGGCCGGGCCAACCCAACAAGAAGCATCAGGGTGTCGACCTTATCCCAGCTGCCGTGGGAGGGCTTTGGGGTGGGGGCGAGGGGTTAGGCAGGGCAGTAACTGCACCCCTTCTTTGAAATGCATTTACTACTTGGACTTTGTTTCTTGAATGCTCTTCAGATATTTCAAGAATCCAAGGGCTGGAGGGGAAAAGAGGGAATTCCAGGCACGAGCCTCTGCATGGGTACCGGGACGGGCTGCCGGGCTTCAGGAAGGCGGAGCTGTGGCACTGCGGGTTCTTGGAGGAAAGTAGTGGAAGCAGGTCTCAGAGAAGCCAGCCAGACCCGCCCAGAGGGCCTGAGGGGTCTGCTTCTGGGGCACCAGGGAGCCCTTGAGGGTTTCGGGCAGAGGAAGGAGGTCAGACCTGCTCCAGGGGGCGACTGAGTCGTGAAGAGTGGTGTGTGGGGGTTGCGAGCAGTCAGGGGCCTTGCACCTCCTGCCCACCTGGGAGGTGAGGCCGGGGTACGGGGAGCAGGAAGAAGTGAGGGAGGCCTTGGGAGGCCCCCCGCTGCCTTCGGTGGCTCGTTTTGCCAGGTCTGTCTTGTCTCTGCACAGCAGAAATGTCGCCCCTGAGACCGTATTAAGGATGTGACTGTTTAACTGGGAATTCTGTGCATTATTCCCAGTGGTTCTCACGCCCACACGGGCACTGCAGGCTTTCTGCCTCGCAGCCCCATCTGAGCAGCATCCCGTGGGGCGAAGGAGGCAGCCGGGAGGTTCACAGCCCCCTGGAAAGCTGCGTGGCCCTGGGGGACCCGCAGGGCCACTCCTCAGGCCAGCAGAGGACCAGGCCGGAGGGGCCCTCTGCTCAGCACACTGTGGGGACCTGGAGCCAGCACCAAAGGGGGGCCTCTTTGCCATGTTGGGCCTCTGCCACACCATACTCTGCCCAGGCCAGAGGTCCCTGTGGAGGTCCTGCCTCTGGGAGGGGGCAGCTGTGGCCTGACCTCAGGGGGTTTATAGGGAAGGCTCTTGAGGGGATATGAGGTCAGGGGCAGCCCTGAAGCCCCGCCACCACTGGGAGGTGTGAGGGTCCCAGAGTGAGGCCAGAGCACAGCCAGGTGGAAACCTCCCCCCCTCCCCTGAGGAGCATGACCCCGCGTGAAAAGGGCAAAGCCTTCCTACGCGGAAATGCACAGAAGGGGCGCACGGTCCAGACCCACTGCGGCGGCAGGGCTGTGGGAGTCCCTAGAGCAGGCTGGGCTGCCTGCCTGGCCAGTGGCCCCCTCGCTGGCCCTCTGCAGGTGCTTGGGATGCACCCCGCCTGGCTCCTCAGCAGCCCCGAAGGCCCAGCTGATGTCCAAGGTCAGAGCCAGGGCACCCAGCTCAGCTGATAGAAACTGGCAAGCAATGAGCAACCCTCAGACGGGGCCTCTCAGCCTGGGCCCTCGCCCAGCAGCCTCCCCCCCCCGGCTCGGGTTGGCCTCACCCCAGCCCCGCAGGATGCGGGCCTCTGCCCCCAGCAGCTTCAAACCGAGCAGGGGGTCTCTGGGGTTCTGGTGACCACCTGCTCTGAATCAGCAGTCAGGGTCAGACCTGCCCAGTGTCCACAAGACACAAGAATCCCCTGCCCGAGGCGAGAGTGGCCGCCTTGGGCCCAGTGGCAGGGCCAGGAGAGCGGGAGAACCCAGAGCCCCAATGGGCAGGGCCCGTCTGGGCCAGGAACTAGGAAGGGAGCCGGCCTCAGCTTCTCCTCGCTCACGTGGGACTGACCACCCCTCCCGTGTCCTCACAGGGCTGTCAAGAGCATAAAACGAGGTGATTCTGGACACTCAGCCCTGAATCCCTTCCAGGTAACAGGGCAAGCCCTCTGTCCTCCACAGGGATGGTGAGCATGGGCCCCGGGCCTCCTCGTGAGCACCAACGGGCCAGGTGCCCGCAGGTCCACCCCAGACTGGCCCCGAGCAGTGCGGTCGGCATAGGCTTCAGAGCAGCATCGGGATGTGGAGGGGACCCAAGCCCCTCGCTTTCTGGGACCTCTCTGCGAGATGACACCAGGACCTTTCTCCCTCCCCCACTCGTGCAGAGCAGCTCCCTCTGTCAGCGAGGAGACGGGGCTGAGGGCACCCCGGGGTCACAGGTCTGCATTGGAGGCACCCCCATTCCAGTCTAAGTTACTGCTCATGTCTATCCCTTCCCTTCTCTCTTCCCCACATCTGAGCCCCCCACACCCACCTCTCAGCTGCCGCAGAGGGCCCCTCAACCCCCTCTCCTAAAGGAGCCAGAGCAGCCTTTGCAGACCGCAGTGTCACCATCCCCCTCTGGGCCCTGGTATGGTCCGCTGCTCTTTGAGCAGCACTGGGAACCCCCCACCGGACCGGGCTCTAGGGCCCTCTTCCCCCCTTCTCTCCTGGGAGGCTCCCTGCCCGACCCCTCTGCCAGCAACACCGGTGCCACTCGTGAGCCCGGGCGCCTGCACACGCCGCTCCCTCTGGCAGGAGCGCGGTCACTGCTCTGCCGAGCTTACTTGTTTCCATTTCTCAGCTCTGAGATGAAATGCCATGTCCTCAGAGGACCCACCAGTCTCGCCCACAGGACAGAGTCCCCATTCATGTGCCCTCTAGTGTCATCATGACCACGGAGCTGGTTTTGTTACTTTCGAGTTTCCTTTTCCGCACCCTGGCAGACGGCCCGCTCCTTGCTGGTTCGCCACGGAATCCGGAGTGTAGCCCCGTGCCAGGCACGCAGGGGGGCCGACCGCTCTGTGCCTGCCGCCGGCCGATTCTGGACCCCAGTGGGCGGGTTGGGAGAGAGAGGCCAGGGCGGCTTCGTTTTGGAAGTCCCACTGAGAACCTGGGACAGGTCTGTCATTGGGCTGGGGGTCAGGTGCGTGGTAGGATGGACATTGACATAACAAAGCTCAAGCAGGGAAAAACGCAACTTTATTTACTTCTAACTGCTGCTGCCCTCATCACAGCATAGAAGGAAAAGTGCAGCCGGGCCTGTGAGAGGGGGCTCAGGCTTTTCCCATTTGGAAGCTGTTAGGGGGGTTACTCAGGCCACAACTGAAGCTTTGACTTTGTGCTGGTCATGGTCAACTCTGGCCACTCTAACTAAATACCACAGACTAGGCGGCTTAAACAACACACGACTGCAGTGCATAGTGGGGAGGCTGGAGGTCCACCTAACTAGTTCCTGGTGAGGACTCTCATCCCAGCTTGCAGACAGCCACCTTCTTGCCGCGCCCTCACATGGCAGAGAGAGAGAGAGGACAGCTCTCAGGTGTCTCTTCTCATAATGGCACTAACCCCTTCAGGGGAGCCCCACCCTCAAGGCCTCATTTAACCCTAATCACCTCCTGCCATCACACTGGGGGTTGGGGTTTCAACCTATGAATTTGAGGGACATAGCTCAGCCCATAGTAGGGCTGCTTGTCACTTGTCCCTCCTCCCTCTGGGCGGGGGTGCACACAGGATGCGGCCACCCTGCATCTGCACACATCTGTCCCAGCCTGCTCTGGGCGGTGGCCCTCCAGGCTGCAGACCTGTGGTTTGGGTCCCTCAGGGTTTGTTCTCCCTGCTGCGGACTCCCCTCCTGCTGGCCAGCACCCCCGGGCTCTCTGAGGCCCAGCGGTGTCCCCAGCCATCCTGCTGACTGTACCTGGATGCCCCCCGACATAGCTGGGAGCTTGGCTACCCTTGCAGGCCTCTCGCTGCCGAAGCTCCTTGTGCCTCCATTTCTGCTCCGTGAAGCCGTCCCGAAATGCGCGCCGGTCTCCCGGTTCCCAGCCAGCAGGTCGGGGTGGCTGTTCGAGCTCTCCCTGCATCATCTCAAAGATCAAGACCAGTTTTTGCAATTCCTGGCCTGTCCCCACCCCATCACCCGCCGCCCCTGGCTGCTGCCACAGGCCCTCCCTGTGTCGCTGCCTTCTTTATCTCCGCGCCGTGACTTTCAGTCAAGCTCCGGGAGACAAATTGGCCGGTTTTGCTGGTAATAGATACAGCGACTACTTTGAAGACCAAAAAAGCCCCTTCTTTCTTAAGAAAAACTGGCTTTTCGCACCATTGTCTTGCTGTGAACTAAAATATCTAGTTTGAGCCCCATAGCTGGGCCGGGCCATCTGTGTTTCAGGGGTGTCCACCCTGCCTCTGAGACCTCAGGGGGCTGGCGGGCGGGCAGCAGGAGTGACTGGCTGGGGCCGGTCTGGCGTTTTACCGTTTTCACTGGCATTTCTTCTCACACGTGTGCACGTTTAGTCCTCAGCAGCTCTGTGCAGTGGGGACTGTCACTTGTTTTACAGAGGGGATGCTAAGGCGTGGCTGGGTTTGACATCTGTGCTCCTGTAGGTCCGTCAGCCACCCCTTCCCAGGGGCGGGGCCGGGAGAGTATTCGATCCATCAGTATTTGATTTTCCTTGTTAACCCTCAGATTTCCCAAAGGGTCGTTCTACCCCGTGTAGGTAGCAATTGTCGGGGCTCAGACAGAGACTGTGCAGGCTGGGCTTCGGAGCGGGTACAGCCCTGGCCTGAGGCGGCAGTGTGGCTCTGCCCTCACTGGGCGCCGCCAGCAGCCCCTGGGCTCAGACCACACGTAACCATGGGCACAGACAGTTCAGGCCTCCGCTCAGCGGCGGCCTGACTGGGTCCGGTCTTTCAGGGTTCTGAGCACCGGCTCGGTGCTCCTGGGGACGTGCAGGGAAGTACAGGGGACTGCAGGCCACAGCCGTGGGGGACACGGAGACCTGCAGAAGCAATTTACCCAGTGCTCGCTGAGGAGCAGTCCTCAGACCTGGGAGGCCCTTCTGAGAGCGAGCGGCCGGAGGTCAGGCTGCCTAGAGCAGAGGTTTCTCAGCCAGCGCAGGAGGTGGCAGCGAGGGACCGTCCCAGGCGGAGTCCTGAGGCGGTGTGCGGCGGGGAGCACATGTCAGCAGAACCTGGCGGCAGTCTGGCCGGCGTTTCCACAAGGTCACGCTGGCTGTGCTGTGGAGAGTGGGATCCCCTCACCTTTCTTGTGCCACGAACCCCTTTGACATCTGGGGAAGCCCATTAGCATCTGCTCCGAATAATGTTCTTCAATACAAAAAATTAAATACGTGAGACTAAACCAGCGGAAAAATGCCAAGGAAGCCGATGACATGAGCCGAAGGCATGAACGGAGCACGGAAAGCACCCGTGTGCCTTCTTCACTCATGTCCATCTTCATCAGCACGTTAAGTCAGATCTGGTGCTGGGTCTACACAGTCCCCCTTCCAAATAGTGACAAGCGTGGGTGATGCTTCACCACCAGCAGCGGCGGTGACTGTGGAGTGATTTCTGCCGGTGGCAGTACCAGCCCAGTCCCTGCCTCTGGAGTCCGTAGCCTCGGGTCACCCTAGAAGCAAAGGCTATGTGCAGTTGGGGACCGGTGCCAGGAGGGGGGCAGCGTCCAAGTCCAGGCTCCAGGTGGAGAATGTGCCGGCAGGAGGGGCCCTGAGGAGGGGTGGCTGTCCCACAGCAGTGGTGGCTGCCTGGCAGGTGGCACAGAGGAGGGAAGGGCTGGGCTCCAGGCGGAGGTGATGCCTGATGCAAACTGTGGGCACGAGGAAGGACTATGGGGGCTGGGCGGGTGGTGATGTCATTGGCCAAGAGAGCCAGGGCTGGTCCTGGGGCCTGAGAGTCCTGCTGACGACATCTCCCCGGTGGTCTTTCAGGTCAATGAAATCTACCACGACGAGTCCTTGGGGGCCCACATCAATGTGGTGCTTGTGCGGATAGTCCTGCTGAGCCACGGGAAGGTGAGTGAGCCCCCGCGCTGGGGCGGGGCGGGGGGAGGGGGCCGTCGTGCCTCCCGTGCTGCAAGGCCCCTCTGAACTGCCTGCGTCTGCCCGCACAGCCCTGCCTTCGGGACCTGCTCCCAGCAAGACACAACAGACTTGTGAGCCACCCCCAGCTTCCTGCTCCCCTTTCACCCCTCGTTTTCAGTTGTGAGTTTTGTTATTCTGTGGTGAGAATAATGACAAAATCAGTGGTGAGGCCGACTGATCCAGCAGCGACTGCTGTGGAAAAGATGGTTCATTCCTGACCGATCCAGGCTCGCAGGGCCCATGGGGAAGCACTGGGGCCAGTCAGGGGGCGGGCGGAGGGAGGGGCCACGGGTGAGAGGGCCTTTCCGTGGCCTCCGCAGGAAGCCGCGGGCGAGGCTGGGTGAGCGGGACTGGCCTGGCCTCTCTGAACGGCCTCAGCAGGCTGTGGGCTGAGGGGCTGGAGCCTGGCCCTGGGCTGGCCGGGGAAGGGGGGAGGCCCAGAATGTGAGAGCTGAGGAAAGAGCGGCTTGGGACTGGACTCCAGATCCCTTGGTGTACGCCTGAGAAGCATGCTCGCAGTGAGCTGTTCACGGTCTCTAGGACGTGGCTCACCCCAGGAGGGCAGTTCCTCCGGGGCCACCAAGGCCCCGGCTGTCAGAGCGTCTGAAATTCCGTCACATGCGCTCACTTCCACTGCTGCCCACGCCGTTATCCCCTGCCTGCCCCTTCTCCCACGGCGCAGCCTCCGCCCCCACCCCCCACCCAGGGCACCCTGCCCCCTCCCACCTCCTCCCACCGTCAATCTTGGATCCACCTCTCCCAGCAACATGCCCAGGTCGACACACGTTTTGTCCATTGGAAGAGAGCGCCTCTACCCGGTGATCTGAGGGGGGAGGGGAGGGGGCGTCCGGCAAGGCGAGACGTGAGGGAAGAAGGTGCCCGAGGTGCTTGCCAGCTGGGACTGAGCGAGGGCCTGCGACAGGCAGCTCAGAGGCACTGACGCACGTCACCTCACAGTGTCAGGACTGACAGTCCCCATTTCAGAGGGGACACTGTGGCTCAGCGCAGTGCATTGCATGCTGGGTGAGTGGCCAGAGGCATTTGACTCCTGGGAGGTCAGGCTCCCAGCCCTGGCACCTGAATTTTAGCATCCGTGGTCCCCCTCCTCAGTGTGTTGAAAATCAAGTTGTAATAAGACCAAACCCCTCCGGTGTAGTCATGACATGACAAAATTCCACTGCGCACAATTTACGGGGCCCGCAGTATCAAAATGGCAATGAAGGGCCCATTTTGCACAGTGCCCTCCATGAACGGGGACCTGGAACCCACTGTGCCTGCCCTGGGAAGCGTGTCTCTGGGTGGGAGAAGCAGCTCCAGCCAAGGGCCGACCCTCGCAGACCCTCTGAGAGCACAGAATCCACCAGACTGCGCACCAGAACAAGCTGGCACCGGTGGAAACCCAGACCTTTTCAAGACCTTTCGCACAATACATTTTAACAGGCATAAAAGTTTCGAATGATATCGTGAATAAAGTTCAATCAGTGGTTAGGTAATTTCTTCCTTGCCCCACAGAAAAAAACTGTGCTTTCCTTTTGAGGGATCACAGGACACCCAAAAAAGACAAAAGTCCTTTAGGCCCTAAAGGAAATTGGGGTGAATTTCATACAGCACACACGGCCCAGGCCCTGCTTTCCGACTCAGCCCCCAAAACCAGGGCAGGAGAGCGGTGTATCAGTGGAAGGCCCCACCCCTTGGCAAACCAAAACCACCCTCAGGAAGGAGGGTAGAGCTGCAGCCCACAGCGTCGGGAGCTGAGGGGCGGGACCCGCGGAGCGGAGGCGGTCCGCAGGTGCTTTCCAAGAGGAGCAGGGCAGCAGGACCTCAAGGTCGCCCGGCGGGCAGCACCCGAGTCCAAGCGCAGCCCCACAGCGCAAACCGCAGCCTAGGAAGGCGGAACCAAGGAAAGGTATCTGCGAGAGCCTAGAAACTAGAAAGACACAATGGAATCGTTCAAGAAGAGAGCCTCAGAAAAGGTGAGCCTCTCGCACGTTAAATCTGGAAACGAAAGAGAGGACACCAGACACCGAGGGCGTGTCATCCTGTGACCGGCACCAGGTGCTTCTGTGGGCAGACGTGGACGCTGCAGCACTCCGGGCCTGGGGCTGCCTGGCAAGGCACCGCTTGGGCCTTTCTCCCCGCTCACTCTGCAACCCAGGGGGACCCGTGAGGCGGCGAGTGCACACCTGCTCCACAGGTCGAAGGCCGGGGGAGCTGCGCAGGGGCTCAGCCCTGCGTCCAGGGCCATGGTGATGCACCAGGCACACAGGCCCAGGGAAGGGCAGCGAGGGGCGGACCCGAGCCCGGCCACCCAGTCCAGCCTCTGTTCACAGGCAGTGGCTTTGGAATGAATGTCCTTTGGGACTTTCACCTGTCCCCAGTGGAGTAGCCATCAACATGTTCCCTCTTCCCCTCCTATTCCCCCCTCTCCCCCCAGGGCTGGCCCTTCCGGCCCTTCCACCCCCGGCCTGGGGCCTCCCCACCAGGAACCCCGTGTCTGAGGGATTCTCAGGCCCTCAGAGTGAGGCCGAGGCACAGTCGCAGGCCCCTGCCCGCCTCTTTCTGCCACTGGAGACAAAGAACCGGACACTTCGGGTCCTGGGGCAGAGAGGCAAAAGGGCCGCGCGTTGGCCTGGGCGCCGGGGGCGGCTGCGTTTGCCCCAGGTCGCTCCCACACTGATTAAAAAGAAAAATCTGGAGGTTGCGCATGGTTTATTGCTTACCAGCGCTGACAGAGCTTTGGCTCTCTGTCTGTCTGCCTCCCTCGCGTTCCCGGCCATTCAACTCAGAGCCTCGTTACCTCGGCTACTCCTGGCCCTCTCCGTGGCCACCTGCCCCTCCCAGAGCCGCTCCCCCTTGCAGCCCTTTTTCCTTCCCTGACGGACATGTGGCCACAGGCTGGCATTTGCAGAAGAAGTCAAACCGGGAGCGAGGGTTTGAGGGTTTCTGGGTCAGGGACCTGCAGACCCTCAGGGATCAAGGCTTTCCTAGGGAAGTGGAAATATTTCAAAGGGGACTCGAAAGAAACATAGGAAACTTCACAGTGAGTCCCATAACCACGGAGGGAACGCAAGTTCTGCACTGTTTTCAAAGTTATCATAGAAGTGCCTCGGCTGAACCGGCTGGGTTGCCGCGCAGTGGTCGTACTCATTTGCAAGGGCTGGTTAAATAAGGACTATGCAATGCCATGTAAACTGTTTCAGAACGTTTGCAGACACGTATTTATATGTTCTGGAACCCACTCGGTTTGTTTTATAGCCAGTGTGATTCCTACACTCAAAGGCAGCGCGTCCGAGACAAAGCACGTTCATGTCCCTTCTACAAACAGGTGTGGCAACGCTGAGGCACGAAGACGCTGACTCAGCAACCTCAAGGGGACACTCCCGCTGTCATGACCAGGGTTCATCCTAGAGGGGTGGGGACGGCTGCCTCTCAGTAAGTCTCTTCCTACAGTCGGTCGCGTCCGGCTCCTCACGACCGATGTCGGCTAACAGCACTCCTCGGGGGGCTCCTGGGAGCCACGTGCGATGCTGGGTCAGACATGCCCCTGACCTCGGGCTGCTCTAGAGCAGAGGTATGGGCAAGGGAGCAGTTGTAACAGGACATTCAGGGGCTCCCTTAGTGGCAGGAGGGCAGGCAACCCCCCCCCGAAGAGGTCAGGGCAGCAGCTGGAGAGGTGACTTTTCCGCCCCAGGAAGGCCGTGAAAGGGTCAGTTCCGGCAGAGGGATGTGTCGAGTCCAGAAGCTGGACGGGGTGAGAGCGCAGTGTGTGCTCTGTGTGGAGGAACGGAGGGCAACTGAGTCTGACTGAGGGGGATGCGAGGGGCCGCTGCGAGGAGCAGACGGCGGGGGGGCGGGGGGGGTGACCTGCATCCCCCCCCCGCGAGGGCTTTGTTTCGCTCCCCCGGACGGTTTCAAGCAGAATGATGTAATCCAATTAGCCGTGTTTTTAAATTTTATTTTTATTTATTCATTTTTAATTTAAGTGCAGTTGGTGTGCGGCACCATATTAGCTACATTAGCGTCAGGTGTACCGCATAGTGATTTGACACTTTTATACCTTACAGTGTGATCACCCCACTAATTCTAGCCATCGTGCGTCACCATGGCAACTTGTCACGATGTTGTTGACGGTACCCCCTTTACCTTTTTCACCAGTCCCCCCTCCCTTGGGGTAACAATCCTTTCGGTCTCTGTTTGCGTGAGTCTGTTGTTGTTCTGTTTGGTTTTTTGTTCGTTTGTTTGTTTGTTTTTAGATTCCACATGTAAGTGAAAGCACGCAACATCTGCCTTTCTGTGTCTAATTTCCTTAGCATAATACGGCGACGACGTGGGGGAGAGGGAGCCCTCGTGCACTGTAGATGGGACTGCAAATTGGTGCAGTCGGTATTGAAAACACTTTGAAGATTTCTCAAAAAACTAAAAATGGAACTGCCATGTGACCCAGCAATCCCATTCTGGGTATTTATCCAAAAAAACCCCAAAACACTAATTTGTAAAGATATATGCACCCTGATTTGCATTTCTCCTGTGTGCAGACCTGGGGGATGGCGGCTGTGGCTTAGGAGGGGGTGGGCACCACTGAAGGGGTCTGTGGGGACTGCGCAGGGACCATGGGCACAGGAATGGAGAAGGGAGCGCAGACAGAAGGGAACTTCAGGGGCCCGGCCAGAACTTGTGGGTGCTGAGTGGGCGAAGCTGGGGAGGCACTGCGTCCCTGCCTTGGGGTGCAGAATAGATGGTGCCGCCCCGAGCAGCGGGCTGTGGGGAAGAAGGCGATGGGTCCGGCTCAACTGGCTGAGTTTGCAGTGCCCAGCGCTTCCCACTCTTAGAGGGGTGGCCAGGGAGGGGCTGGCACAGGGGTCTGCAGCAGCCGGTGGGGGAAGGTCAGCCCTGCTTTCGAAGCCAAGGGCGGCGGCATGGAGAAGCGAGCCATGCGAGGGTGGGGCAGCGCTGAGAAGGAGCCCCGGACCCCGCGGGCTGGGGCAGAGCAAGGGGCAGGGCCGGCGCCCCAGGTGCTGAGAAAGGGCCTCTCGGTTTTTTTAAAAATATGAAAACTAGTAACAGATGGTAACATGACAACCCGAATTTTTTAAAGGTAGAAAAAGAATCAAATGTCTCTAAAAGTGTAATGCATAGCTAGTGCTTAGGGTGTTCATAGATATTTACACAGGAAAATAGAGGGATTCCATGGTCAAGTAGGCCTGAGAAATGCCTGAAAAGCAAAGCGGAACAGGTGTCCCTGGCAGCAAAGCGCTCAGGCTTCTTTCTGGACAAACGCCTGGGGAGCCCCGAGACCGGGCTCCGCCACAGAGCTCCCCAGAGCTGGCTCTCAGCAGAGGCCTCTCCTCCTGCGGGACCTCGTGAGGGAGGCACTGCCCTGGGGGCAGCCGCGGTGACACCGGCACCGAGAAGAGACACAGCTTGGTGACCGAGATCCTGGTAATTCTAGACAATGCCCAATGACACGAAACCAACGTCGGAAAAGAGCAGCTAAAATGAGAAATGCTTACTCGTAATTACGTGCCTGGAAAACCCAAAGGAATCCACGGCAAAGCTTTTAATAAAGGACTTTAGCGGCGTGGCCAAATAGAAGACAGTTCTACAAAAATCAGTCATTTCTTTGTGAACCCACAACATCTTGGTAGCAGGGAGAATAGGGGGAAGAAAGTTCCCTTTACAATAGTAACAAAATATAAAATACCTGCCATTGTCCTAACGAGACGACACAGGGCCGATGGGAAGACAATCGCACATTGTTAATGACGGGGAAAAAATAAACGTAAACAAAGAGACGTAACACTGTTTCTTATGGGAAGACAGAGTAGAGTAGAGATGTGGATTTTTCCCAGAGTAATAATTGGAAATTTGGTGAAATGATTCTAAGGTTCATCTAGAAACAGTCAGAATGGCGGAGGAAGACTCAAGAGCCAGTCAGATAAAAAGGGGTTTCCTTCAAACGTCTTGTAAAGTGAAAATATTTAAAATCATGCTGTATTTGCGTGTTAACAGATCAACTGAATAAAATCTATAGCTTTCCAAACACTCCTCATGTAAGTAACTGAACATGTGATAAGTATAAATAGTACGGTTAAGGGTTATAAATAAATACATAATAAATACAAATTTCACATATAGTCAAGTTAAATATATAAATATACCCTAATAAAACAGTAATTATTTAAATCATACAAATCAAGAAACAAGTGTTGGCCGTCAAGGGCTCCCTACGCATAAACGCAGTCGGAGCAGCTGTAAAGGGGAGATAGGCATGCAGTTCGATGCTTCAGATACAAAACCGATGTCGAAGAACACAATTAGAAGACAAACCATAAGCAGGAAAAATATTTGCAATGTGGCAAAAATATCCTAATATGTGAAGAACTCTTCTAAGTTATAGGAAAAGCAGACTTTAAAGAAAGAATACAAATGGCTAAAAGAGGGAAAACATTTAACTTTGCTGTTAATCACAGAAATGAGACCACCAAGCATCGCGAAGCATCGGCTTCATGCTTTCTCTCGGTGCCTCAGGTGGCAGGTTGGGACGGGTGGGGAGGGCCTGTGTTCTTCTGTCCTGTGGGCATCATCTGGCCTCTCCTGTGGCCAGGCCTGGGGACTCCGGCCCCTGCGTGCCCGGGGGACACTGGGGTGAGCCTCCTAATCAGAGGGAGGCCGCGTCCCCCAGGTGGGCCAACGCAGGCCTCCTGGCCACGGCCAGTCGGGCACTGCCCCTTCTCTGCCCCCCGAGGGGAGGGCTCTGCTTTCCGAGGGCCATGTTGGTACCGCCCAGGTTACCTGTCGGTGAGCGGGGAGGAAGGGGGCTGGGCGTGGGCTGCAGCTCACTCTCCTCGGGGACAGCATGGGGATGGGGACAGTATAGGGATGGGCACAGGTTGGGGGCTGCCCAGAGCCTCAGCCAGCAAGGCAGGCAGCCCAGGGCACGTGGGCAGTGGGACACCTTTGGCAAGACCAGGACCAATACCGTGAAAACTAAGGACAGGAGAGGACTAACACCTTGCCTCCCCATCTTCCCGCTGGGAGGCATTTGGGACTCCGTGATGCGGGGACTGGCAGGGAGAACGGGGCTGGATGCGTGCTTCGGAACTGAACGCAGAGAGTGCCCACCGCCCCGCAGGCAGGGGCTCAGTGCCCCGGCCCAGGCCTCTACCAGTGGCCTTGGAGGGGTCAGAAGAGAGGGTGGACCAGGGTGCGGGGCGTTGCTGCCCACGGCAGCCCCAGTTTTCTCGGCCCGGCCAGGAGGGACAGCGTGCCGCCGACACCAGGCTAGCCCTGGGGTCCAGCCACGCTGACTGGTCACCTGCAGCAAAGCTCACCCCTCCCCCCCCCCGCTCTGCCCTCCTTCTCCTGACCGCCTGGCCCGTGGGGGTCCCTGGGGAAGCCTGGCCCTGGCCAGGGCCTGCCTGTCCCAGGGCATTCCAGACCGTGACAGGGCCGGCCCGAGGCTCTGCTCTGCTTTGCAAAGTCACTGGGCTTGAAGGGGAGGTGGAGTCCTGGGTGCGAGTCTCGGTTTCCTTCAGGAGGACGGGCTGCAGGCGCAGGTGGGGGTGGTCTAGTTAGGAGGCGGCTGGACGAGGAGGGGCAGAGCGGAGGCCCCGCCTTCCGGGCCAGGGCCCCCGGGAGCGGCGTGGGGTGCCTAGCCATGGCTCTGGGCTGGGTCGTGGGGCTCAGGAGCAACGTCTTGGGGAAGGAGAGGCTGTCCCACCGTCCGGGGCGATCAGACGGCCGGCGACAGTGACAGCCCATGGAGGCGGCCGTGAGGGGCAAGGGCCCTGAGCAGGGCACGAAGCGGCTCATGTCAGTGGCCCATCGCCGACCAGTGCTCCTGCCAAACACATTCCAAAGGAATTATTAGGAAAGGGAAATGTGACAGACACCAAGACAGGCAAGCATACCAGCCTTGACTTTGTATTATTAAATCCCATAGACATAAAGTCACTCCAACAAGTTGCGAGACGTTCCTCCTTTCGCACGTGTTGTCGTGGGCAATGACAGCCTGTGTCTGCCAGCCATGGCACCACCCGCACAACCCCCGATGAGGCCCTGTCTCTGGGCCCCCGGGGGCCGTGCCCCGTGAGGAGCAGGAGGAGGCATCCCCAGCGGCCAGCTGCCCCAGGCCCCGCCAGACGGAGCCCGGAGCCTGCCCGCTCCCTGAGACTGGGGCCCACGCGCCCCTGAAACCACAGGGAAGAAGTCCGGTTCGGGGGCGGGGGTGCCCTGCGGCGGGGGGCGGGGGAAGGGGGCAGTCACCAGGCAGGTAACTGCCCCGCTGGGCTCGGGGGCCAGAGGCGCAGCCAGCGAGGGCTGTGAGGATGAGCTCGGAGGGCCCCCTCTGCAAGGAGCCACACGTTTTCTGTCGAGAAGCGAGACCCCATCCCCAGAAGGGTCTAAGCCTGGCGAGACCAAGGCAGCCGCAGCCAGGAGCCCTGGGAGGAGCGGGGCCTGCACGGCGCCCCCTTGAGGTCCAGGGGGTCCTGGGGGCTGTGCAGCTAAGACCCAGACGGGAGACAGGAAGCGACCCGGTGTTCAGATCCCGTGATTGGCCCCTGATCACGACAGGAGTGTCCCAGCTCCCCCGCGCCCGGCCCCTGCCCCGGCCCCTCAGGCTCCAGTGCGGCTAAAATTGGTAACTTGTGTGAGTGACATGTTGTTTGTCTTCCAGCTTATGAGAAGCTTCTGAGTTATCTCAAGTTTTTCCTAAAACAACATTTTTCTCCGTCCCTTAAAAACAGTGGAGGAGCTGAGATCATCTCATTTCACACAGTGCGCCCTCAGCCAGGAGCGGCATCCACCGCGCTCGCCGGAGGGTTGCATAGCAACTGGTTTCCATTGACTTTCTGGAAGTCACCAGAGCTGCTGAACTGTTCTCACTTCAGATATTTCGAGAATCAAAGCACATGGAAACCAGGGGCTTGGGGACAATCACAGAACAGCAGGTTTCTTGACATGAAAGACCAGGTCCAGCCAGGGGTGGCGCCCCCGCGTGAGCTTTTCCGGCGGGAGGAGGAAGGTCTGAGGAGCACAGGGTCTGCTAGTGGAAGGCGGGAGGAGAGAGCGCTGGACGCGAGGGCTGCGCACGCCCAGAACTGCGGTGTCCAGGGGCCCCTCGCCGCCGTCCTCTGCCTGAGAGTCCTGGGCCGTCGCCCGCCTACTCTGCCCGTGCCTCTCTACCTATATGAGGGGCACTGTAGGGGTGGCAGAGCACCCCTGGGGATAGGCCCCCGGTCTCCCCAGACCTGGGTCCCAGCCCCCAACCTGATGGGGACCGGGCAGGGTGGCCAGCCCATGGGCGTCCCAGCCCCCTGGTGGGCGGGCCCCTGCCCTGGGAGGCCAGCTGGGCTGAGCCTGGGAGGGCCCTGCGAGGCTCTGGGCTTGGCCGTCTCTGGGAATAGGGCTCCAGCCTCAGGCAGGGGGATGAGGGGCTTGCCTTCTGGCCTTGCTGGTGTCGGGGCTCTGAGGTGTCTGTCAGGATGAGGCCTGAGCTCCTCAGAGGCTGGAGCTGCAGGGAGGAGACCCCCAGCCCCGGGGGAGCCCCCGCTGCCGCCTCACAGCAACGCAGCATGACTTCTGGCCATGTTGGTCTTTGCGGAACCTGCAGCAAGTTACTCACCGTCACTGAGCCTTAGTGTCCCCAGTAAAGCGAGCACACACTAGCGATGACAGCAGTAAGGAGGGGGTTCATGTGAGTTACTGTCTGCAGGGCCCCCGAGGGGTCAGGCCCCTGCCGTCACCCCTGAGCTGACTTCACGCGCTGCCCCATCACAGCAACCTGTGGGGCAGTCACGCCAGCACACCCACTCGACTGACCGTCAGGACACTGGCTCCAAGAGGCAGCAGTCTGCCAGGGTCCCTGGAGCGTGCCGCGGGCCACGGTGGTCTGGGGGGAGGGGCCGGACACCGTTAGCCCACAGGCCGGGAGAGCGGGCCCAGGCCGCTTGCCCCTCACTCCCTCAAGCGTTCCCCCGCGCTAGCGGTGCCCACAGAGGGCAGCTCTGCTGCCCGCCAAGGGGTGCGAATGGCATCTAATTGGTGGAGGCCGGGGTGCTGCTCAGCACCCCGTGGTGCACAGGACAGTCCCCATGCTGAGAAGTCACAGGCCCCAAGCATCAGCAGGACAGAGGAGGAGCGGCGCCCTGCTCCCTGAGCCCAGGGAGCCCTGCCTTCCCGCAGGCCGTGTTTCCTGCAAGTCGGAGAGGGCGGTCTGAGGCTGGGCCACCAGGGGCCAGGGCGTTGAAGGGCTTCGGCAGACTGAAGCCAAGCCCCTGGGACAGGAGCCCCCAGAGCTTCGGCAGACACTTGGGGTGCACTGCCCGTCCACCCCTCCCACACACACACACACCCAGGGACTGGAGTCCTATGTCCATCTTTACCTCTCTTGTCATAACAGCGACAGGATCAGGAACATTTGCAGGCGGTGCCCCGTCATGGTCAGAAACTGCTGTCTTCCTAGCACTGGGGCTGTCCCCGTCTTCAGAAGGGGAGCTCGGAACAGTGAGGTACCTTGTCCCAGGACAGGTCATAGATAAGGGACAGGCGAGTCTCCTATCCCAGTGCTCTGGGGCTGCCCAGGTGAGCGCGGCCTGTCACCTGCCCTGCCGGCTTGGGGACCCGCAGGCAGAGCCGCCCCTGGCCTGGAGCAGTCCCACGGAGGCTGCAGCTTGTCTCAGTCTCCTGGCCTGAAGGAGGGAAGAGTGTAAGTACCTCAGCTCATTCAGGAGCAAACAATGGAAATGTCTGAGACCAGTGACTGCAGCAGACAGAGCTTGGGGGGGAAGGTCTTAATTGCCTCATTCACTGCGGGGGTCCCCAGAGTCTGTCTGCCTCCGAAGTCCCCACTGCCAGGTGCCCACGGGGCTCAAAGCTACAGGCCCAGCCCGGGGGCCTGGGGCGTCCACCGCCAGCCCAGCCTGGTCCCCGCCGTGCTTGGGCGGCAGCGCCACCGTGTGGCCGCCTCAGGGCTGCCCTGCCTTTCCCGTCCCTCCTGCATGGGGGGGTGGCACACCTCCCCCCTTTCCAGCCACTGGACTTAGGGTAATTTATTTCAGTTGTCTCAGACATGGTCCCTCATCCAGAAAACAGGACAGTGACCACACCTGTGTCTTAGGATAGTTTTTGGTTCAAGTTAGATAATGATGTAAACCTGGAGCCCGGCGATCAGCTCACAGTGACCCTGGTATGGGGACCCCGTAGCTGCCACCCGGCCCAGGGTGCACACGTGCCCCGCGCACTGTGGTTTGCTCTGGACAGCTGGGCCTCAGCTCCCGCTGGGGCGCGCTGGTGGTCTGTGGGGTCTGTGGCGATCCTGCAGCCACCCGCTTGCTGAGCGCACGTGCGGGCCCCACCCCCACACAGGGGGACAGGCTCAGTCCCACGCAGAGACCAGCAGGCAGCCACGACCCAGTGGGCATCGGGCAGGGGCAGCACGAACACCATAGGGAGCTGGGCGTGAGAATCGTTCTCAGTCGATACAAGCGGCTCCCTCAGCCTCTCTCGGTCGTTTCTGAAGGAGAAATAGATGTGTCTCCTCTTCTGGCTCAGAGGAGAGCCACTGCTCCCATACTGTGACACCTGGCATGGGCAGGGTGTGGCACGACCGGGGCAGCCAGAGAGGGGGACCCACGTGAGGGCTGCACGGAGGCGGAGTGGCAGGAGGTGGACCTGGGCAGGCCCACCAGAGCCCGAGTGACCCACATAGCTTAGCCCTGCCCCCTGGGTCCCAGGCCCGCCCGACCGCCCACTGTCTCCACCTGGACATCGCGTCTGTGAGGAGCCTTCAAGGCACGCGGGAGGGTCGGGGGGGTGGGGGGGCAGCGTTCAGGAAGTGAGTAAAGTAGGTCAGGAGAGGTCGGGCCTGGGGCACATGGTGCGGGAGCTCACAGGGGCTTGTTTGGGGGCTGTCACCAGCTGAGGAAAAGCCATTTCAGCAAGCTTTGTCCTTTTGAACCTCTGCCCCCCTGGCCTAACTTGGGCGCAGGCCAGCCTGGGCAGGGCCGGGCAGGCGCCTAGACTGGCCACCCGTAAGCTGCACCCTGCCAAGTGGGACAGCTCCTCAAAGCAAACTGGCCGGGCTGTGCCTGAGCGACAGGCTGGGCCCCAAAAGACCACCCTGTGGCGGTGTCCCTGGCACCACAGACCCCACGGTGCCCTGCGAGTTTGCGGTCCTCTGCCCGTGCCTCCCGCATAGGACCTGTAGGCGGGACCCTTCTTCCCCCAGGCACCCGCCAGCCCTGACACCTCTCAGCCTCCTCTCCTTCCACCCAGATCCAGACTCTGCCAGCGTGGCGCCAGGCGGGCCCCATCCACCTCAGTGGCCACTGTCCCCCTGCAGCTCCTTCCCCTCCTCCCTGACCCAGAAGGCTCTTTCTGAAATGCACGGGGGCCTCCCTGCACCTGTCGCCCGGGCACAAAGTCAGTGCCAGGTCACAGATGGCCCTGGGCTCCCCACATCCGCCTGAGTGCTACAGAGCCGGCAAGGACGAGGCTCTGGCTCCCTGTGCCCGCCTCACAGGGGCCGGGACGGTGAGAAAGGCAGAGCGCGGGCAGAGAAGTAAGAAGTGGGAACAACTCCCACACCTTGGACGCCCGCGTTGCCGACCTCCTCCTCCTCTCCTCTCGGATGTCCCCCATTCGTCCATCCGGGCCACAGGCCCCCAGGGCCCGGGGCATGGTCATTCCTTTCTGAGACCTGCTCGCCAGGGCCACTAGCAGGGTGCAGCCTCCGGGCGGCCCCCACAGACCCACAGGCGGCGAGGCGGCCCAGACTGCTGTGCTCTGGGCCCTGCAGCACAGACCCCGTGGGGCTGGAGAACGGGAGGGGCGGTCTGCAGTCTGCCTTCCTGACGTGGGCAAAGCAAAGACAGAGCAAGAACAAAAATGCAAGTCAATATTTCAGTAAATTATCCTGCGGCAGCAGCGAGATCACTTCGGCGAGCGTGGCTGAGAACCAGGGCAGACCTTGGGGAGCGCCGCGTCTGAGGGAGAGTGGGCGCTGACCAGTGCCGGTCGAGCCGGGGAGGGCTGTCCTCCCGAGGACCTTGGTCCCAGGGCTCTCAGCCTGGCTGCCTGGCAGATGTGTTTCGTTTTATGCACAGAAATAACTTTAGTTTGAGCCGACATTTCTTATCAGGGGGTCTCTCGCTAAGATTCGGACACGGAGCTGGGCCGGAGCGATTCGGTCCCGCAGCTCCCGCCTCTGTTCTTGCGCGCGGGCAGCAGGTGGCGCCCTCCTCGCCCAGCGTGGTGCACAGGCCCCTCCGTTTGTCACAGCCTCGCCACTCCTACCGCCACCACGTTCTTGATCATAATAGGAAAATGTCGCTCTGTTGCTCACCCCTTCCGAACGGGCTGAAAGAGAGAGAGACTTTCCTTACACTAACCTGCCTGCTGATTTGCACCCCCGCCTTGGCCCTGTTGGCGTTTGGGTTTGCAACACCTGCCCAGCTCTTCGGGCTGAGCGCCCCTCTCCTGTCCCCAGCCCATTCCTTCTCCCCGCGTCAGCCTGGCTGCCAGTTGTGTCTCCGCCCCTCACCCACGGCTCTGACACAGGCATGTCTTTCTGGCTAGACTTTTGATGGCTTCTCAAACACGTACCAGAGCTCTTCTCCCACTGGTGCGGGATGTACCAGCTGGACCCCAGACCAGCCACCGCTTTGGCCTTCCAACCATTGCCCTTGCCTGGGGTTCCCACGGTCCCCACGGAGGAGGAAGTGCAGGAAGTGCAGGACTCTGAGCCGCAAGTGACAATAACACAACTCCGCTTTCACAAGGAGGAACCTCCTGACACACATAAATGGGGTGCGTACCTGCGGCACGCAGCCTCCAAGGCAGCCCCACTGACCCACCTCCTGGGATTCACGTCGCTCCGCCCAGTGTGGGCAGTGCCCAGGCGCAGGTGTAAACGGGCTGTGACTCTGTCCTAGATATGCACCCGGTTCTGTCTCCCGCAACCCTCGCATGGCCGGGGGTGGGGTGGGGGGAAGCAGCGAGCTGCTGTCTGTGGAAGGCCCATGCGGCATGGCGAGGAGGGCTCAGTCCTGCAGCCCACGAGGACCTGCATCCTGCCAGCGACCGTGGGCGTGCACGTGGGCTCCAGTCCGTCCCAGAGGGAGCCTGTAGGTGAGGCCGCTGCCCCTGTCCTGGGCGGCCTGCTGCCTTGGGGCTCACCTCGAGCCAGAGGTACCTGTCCCAGCTGCTTTCACATTCCTGACATGGGAACCATGGATAATGTATGATTGGGGGCTAGAGACCGTAAATTCTGGAGTAGCTTGTTCTGTGGTGATGGCTAACTAAGAAACCTGTTGGTGGGCTGGTCTCAGGCCTGGGTGAACCAGGTGTTATGCGAGGACACCAGAGTCAACCTGCCTCCAGCCCAGGGCCCTTCTCTGCTCTGTGGCAGCTTCTTCCTCAGGCGGGTCTCCTCCTGTAGTAGTGGGGGGGAGGGGGGGTACACTACTCCAGGCTCGCTGTCTCCCACATTTCCAGCTCCTTGGCCCACTCTGGTGGGCGTTACCCGAACCATCACAGTGCCAGGCAGACACAGAGCTGGGACCGGCCGGGCCTGAGCCCAGACCAGATAGTCCCAAGTTGTGGAACTTGGAGCCCTGAGGGCAGGTGAGGCCTTCTCAGAGAACCGTCTGGCATTGGGCGGGGAGACCCGGCCCTGGGGGAGACAAGGCCCTTTCTCCCGAAGGGGCCTGGCCAGGCTGCGGGGCGCATCGCAGGCCTGTGAAGAAGACAGAACAGCACTCGGGGCTCTGCGGCCAGCCTAGACGGAGCAGTCTTCCTCGGCCGTTGTGACTGTCACCAAATTCAAGGGGTTCACCGCTTGGGGTGCTGTATTCGAGAGCAAGACATGGTTGTCTCAAGGTAGTTTTATTTACTGCAGCAGGTAAGGGAGACGGAACTCACGTCCAAAGCTCTGTCTTCCCCAGAGGAGCTTAGCCATTGCTTATACACACTATTTGGTCAGTCACGCGTTGGTTTCTACTTTGCGCTCAGCCACCCACTCTGGTTTGAGTTCGTGTGGAGCTCATCCTGTTTACAGTTGCATCTGCGCAGTATCATGCTACATTTTAACATTTAGTAAGAATAACACTTAGAACTGGCCAGACCTTGAGACCTTGTCCTACGTAACATGGTGGTGCTCCATTTTGGACTTGGGCTGGCAATGTTAAACTCGGCACAACCACGAGACTCCAAACTCTAGTAACAAATTCAGTCCCCCCGCACGAGTCCCTTCCTTCTCATGCCACCAAAAGCCCACTTCCTAGCAAGGAGATTCTTTCACTTGGTCCCTCCTTCAGAGCTGTGACCTCTCAGGGTTTCCTGGAGACAGCTGCCACCTGGCAGGGACGGGGCCGACCTGCAGGGCCTGGCTTGGGCATGATGCAGTGCGGTTCCCTTCCCCGGGGCCGCTCGTTCCACCAGGGTGGGGCGAGCTTGTGCTACGGAAACAATCTCCACAGTCCAGCAGTTTACAACAAATGTTTATTCACTGCTCAGCTATGGGTCCAGTGTGAGTTGGCAGAGAACTCTGGTCTCATTGTCACTCGGGGCCTGGGTGACGAAGTGGCCACCATCTCGACGTTGCCGGTTCACAGTCCAGAGAGGAGAAACTCCTGGGGGCCTCAGGGGAGCGCCTAAACCTGACCAGGAAGAGCCACACGTCACCCTTCACTGGGCAGGGTGACCACAGGCTCCCTGCCCTCTGGAGGGGCGGACAGTGCGCCTCCCTCCCCTGCTGCCGCCTCCTCTGGGCCGCCCACCTCTGTGCTCTGCCCATGTCCAGCAGGCCCTGGTCACCAGGCCTCTCGCTCTGGTCTGCGACCTACTTCATTAAGACCCGCTGTATCTTTTTATAACAGTCTCATCTCCCAGGCACTGCTGGCTCTGCGCCTGGGACCTGGGAGCCCGTCTGCCACTTTGCACGTCACTGACTTGGGTGAAGTACGAGGCTCCTGGCAACAACCAGGCCCTCCTGCCCTTGCCTCGCTCTCCCTTCTGTGAGACGCCCCGGCTCACCCACTGCACCCTAGACCTGTCCACACAAGGAGAGGTGCGTGGCTCTGTTTGGCGGGTCTGGTTGTGGGAGAAAGAGCCCGGACGCCCTCACAGCCCACCGAGGAGTGCGTGCGTCAGCCCGACCGCCAGACGTGCCTTCCAAGAGGAAGAGAGCACGCAGGACCCTCAGCCCGGCGGGAAGCACTGCGGGGGAGGGAGGCAGTTGAAGCCAGGGGATGGACGCAGGCTTCGGTTGCAGGCTTCTGGATCCTGGTTTCAACTCCGCTTTCCAGCTGTTTGACTAGGGAAGTTCCTCGACTTCCCCCAGCCTCAGTTCACTCCCCTCGGGGCGCCTGTGCAGCCGGCTCGGCAGCGCCGCGGTGCAGAGCGTGGCCGGCCTCGGCTGCCAGGCAGCGGCGCCCCACACGGCGCACGGCCCTCCTCTGTGGCGCTGCTGGGCTCTGCACCCCGTTCTCTGGGGGGTCTCCTTTGCTGTATCTGCTGTAGGTTTGTTTTGGGGTGTTTTTTTTTGTTTATTTGTTTGTTTTTTGCCTCTGTTGCATCCTTTTCTGTGAAACAGGGTGAAAACACAGTGTTACAGAAAACCCCCCGCCCCTGGGGGTCTTGTTACTCTGTGGTTCTTTTTTGCCCACCGCCAGTAGGAATTCTGGCTCTCAATGCCAGAGCTTGGCAAAAAGGAAAGGAATTCTTTAATTAAAAGTCATACAGGTTTAGAATAATGGCAGAATCCTGCCATTAAATCTCACTCCTTTTAGAAACAAACCTATACCCACAAGCATGCAGTCCTGCCCTCCCCCTTTGCCCAGTCGGGCCAGTCTCAGAGCATGCCAGTCAGATGTACCGCCTTCCAGAAGGAAAAACACCAAAGTCCGCAGCTCACTTGTCCCGGTTCCTCTCAGTAATCCGTGCTCGGCTGGGCAGGCCTCCCGCGGCTCCCAGCACCATCAGCTGTGTCGCTGCAATCTCCAGTTCTTGATCTAGAAGCACGTGGCATCTCCTCGTGGCCGGCTGGCGAGAGTCCTTTCAATCCCTACTGACCTGCGTGGTCCCGCCAGGACACACAGTGTCCCATGGTGACCCGCCTTTTTGTTTAAATCTCAGCCTGGATCCTCCTCCATAACCCCATTTCCAATTCCTCCCACAGTCGGCGGCACCTGCCAGAGCTCCCGTACTTCCTGGGCTGCCGTGGTTAGGCCGGGCAGG
Source organism: Mormoops blainvillei (assembly GCA_004026545.1). Lineage (NCBI taxonomy): Eukaryota > Metazoa > Chordata > Mammalia > Chiroptera > Mormoopidae > Mormoops > Mormoops blainvillei. Next base: position 210,900 of record PVJD01002035.1, read on the forward strand.
CGTGGCCCTTTGGCGTGGAACCAACCATCATCGCCAGGCCCTCTCACCGGCGCTGTAGCCAGGGGAGCTGCCTCCCAGTTACACCCTGGGTCAAAGTCATGCCCATCTCCCCGGCCCAGGCCTCCTGTTCAGTCCTTCTATGAGGCTAGTCTGCTGTTACCGACATGTGAAACAACACTCAATCCTTGTGCTGCTGCTTTTTCCACCCCCAGGCTAGGCTCGTATGGGCGGTTTGGGGACGTCTCAGCCTCCACCCTGTTCCGAACCTCGTTCCACACCTGTCACAATAGGGCTCCCCCCTTGCCTAGGCTGGCGTGCCGCACTGGGACTTCTGGACCCCTGCCCTGGACCCTGCCCGGACTGTGAGCTCTTCGGGGGCAGGGGGCACATGGCTTGTGCCCCCTGTCCAGAGCTGCACAGAGTAGGGGTCTGACAGGATGCAGGGAGCACTGGAAATGGGGCCAGGTGAGTGGGACCTGTGAGGCCTCATGTGACCTCAGAGCTTTGCTTCCACATCTCACCTGAAAACCGTGCACAGTGACTTTGAGTAGAAACTCACCAGGGAGCCAAGAGTGGAGCCAAGTGGAAAGCAGGCCCTGGGAGGACTGGGCAGGGGCCACTGTGCCCCCTGGACCAGGTTCCCAGTGGATCGGCCAGTCTGCTCAGCCGCCAGTGAGCCCATGAGTCACTAACACCTTTTCCCTCTCTCCACCCTGCAGTCCATGAGCCTCATCGAGATCGGGAACCCCTCTCAGAGTCTGGAGAACGTCTGCCGCTGGGCCTACCTCCAGCAGAAGCCGGACACGGGCCACGACGAATACCACGATCACGCCATCTTCCTCACACGGCAGGACTTCGGGCCCTCGGGCATGCAGGGTGAGCCTCGCTCCTGCCAGGGGTGGGGAGGTGGGAGGCCAAGCAGGAGCCACGAGCCCTGCAAGGGTCCTGGAAGCCTCGGCCCGGGGGTCGGGGCGGGGCGTCAGGGCAGGGGGCGGTGGCCGCCCCGCCCCACCCGGTGAGAGCCAGGGTCAGGGCTGGCCTCCCTGCCGTTTGTCCCAGGGCGCCGCCCGCCCCAGGGGAGCAGAGGGGAGCAGGGGTGGAGAAGGGGGGCAGGGCAGGGCTGACAGCCAGGCCCGCGCTGGGCCCCGAGGCTGGTTTCCAGAGTCGTTTGCTGCCCCAGTTTAAAAAAGCAAATTTGAAAAGACGTTAGCCTTTAAAATTTTAGAGACTTGACTTAAAAATCCAAACAGTGTAAAACTAACAAATCTAAAAGAAGAAATTGGCAAGTCTACAACCATAGTTGAAGATGTTAATGTATTTTCCTTTTTAACGGAAAAAACAACCGATAAGAAAATCAGTACGGATACAAAAGATTTGAATTAAACAAGGGGACCTCACTGATACATGTGTAGAATGCCACACCAGACAACCTGAGAAGGCCTGACCCTGGGAGCGCATGCTGCCCCGGGCCCAAGAGACCGCGCTGGGCCGTAGGGAGCCCCACCAGAATGTACAGGGTCAGAATCACACAGAAAAGAAAGGTAACTGGAAAAATTATGAATGCCTGGAAATTAAACCTTATACTCCTAAATAATTCATGGTTCAAAGAAGAAATACCAGTAGAAATTAGAATACATTTTTGAACTGAGTGGTAAAGACAATTCGACATATCAGAATTTGTGGATAAAGCTAAATCAGTGATTAGAATGATGTTTATAAGCCTTAAGGGCCTTTATCAGGAAAAAAAAAAAAAGGCTGTAAAATCAGTCATGGACACGACCATCTCAAGAAATTTGAAAAAGAACATCAAACTAAACTCACAAAAATAGAAGGAAGGAAATTTTAAAGAAAAGAGTTGAAATGAAAATCAAGAGTGCAGTAGAGAAAATAAATAAAACCAAAATTTTCTTCTTGGAAAAACATGTATTAAAACGAAAACGCCCCAGCAGCACCAATTTTTAAAAAGAAAGAAAATACAAATTTACTAAAATTGCAAATATAAAAGGGACATCATTACAAATTTCACTTTAAAAAGATTATAAGATAACGGGAAGGTATTTTGAACAGCTTTGTGTCGATAAATTTGTCAATTTAGATGAAAGGTACAAATTCCCTGACTAAACATAAAACCTGAGAAAATCTGAGAAGTCTCATATCAATTAAAGATATTAAATTTGCAATTAAAAGCCTTCCTTTAAAGTTAACTCCTGTGCTTGATAGTTTCTCCCAAGAATTGTTCCTAAGTTCTGAGGAAGAATCATACCAATTACATGCCAACTCTCGCACAATGAAAAAGGGAACATTTTTCGGAGTAATTTTATGAGAACTGCTAACACTGAAACCAAAATGTAAGGACACTATAAGAACAAAATTACAGGCCAATCTCTCTCATGAATATAGATACAAAAATCTCAAACAGAATATTAGCAAATCTAATTTGGTGCTCTATTTTTTAAAAAGTACTACGTCACAATAAATTTCACTGTGTTCTAGAAATGCAAGGTTTAACAATTAAAAATCAATCATTGTAATTTATCACATTAATAGAATAAAGGAGAAACATTTATCTCAATTGACCATCTCAGTTGATACAGAAAAAGTATGCAACAAAAATCAAGATCCATTTATGATCGAATGTCCTGTTGAATTAGGACTAGAAGAACTTTCTTGACGTGGTAATGGATAGTCCCCCCCACCCACCCAAAACTATAATGGTGACGTGTTGAAAGTGTCTTTTCTAGACTGAGAGTGGGTCAAGAATGTCTGCTTTCACCACTTCTCTTCAAACAAATGTCTGCTGTGCAGGTCCTCACCAAGGGAAAAATAAAAATATAAGAACCAGAGAGGAAAAAAATCTGACTCTCATATGAAGATGCTATATTTGTGTACATAGAAAATCCAAAAGAACCTAAAAATAAGTCATTAAAATTATGAAGAAATTTTTAGATAGCATGTCAATATGTAAAAATCAACTGCTGTATTTCTGTATTCTAACAACAAATTAAATTTTAAATATCAGTATCGCTTATAATGGAACAAAAAGCAGCAAACAGCTAGGAGTAAGTCAGAGAATATGTGCAAGACCTAGACCAGAAGACTGTAAGACGCACCGACGGAAACCACACCACAGCTCAATGAAGGGCGTGCCCTGCCTGTGGATGGGGAGACTCCCCGCTGCGGGGAGACCCGTTTCTCCAGGTTGACCTAAAGAGTGATGCCCTATGCTCTGGGGCGAATGCAGCTCCAGCAGGATATCCTGAGGGTATTGACGAGTTGATTCTAATATTTATGCAGACACGCAGGGGGCCAAGAAAAGCAAGGAACAGTTGAAGATGATCAAAGTATTCAATACGTAAAAGAACACAGTAGTTTGAGAGTGTCTGTGTGATGCAAGGACTGACAGATGCGTCATGAGAACAGAAGAGAGTCCAGAGCTGGGCTTCAGTGTGAACTTGGCTGGCTGTGAAGGCGGCGCTGCAGGACGGAGGGGACAGTGGCGTTTACCGAGTGGTGCTGGGCCAGCTGGCGTCCCGAGCTGGGGGAAGAGGGAAGCCTGGCCCCGTCCTCTGTACACACATGTCCTGTCTGTGGGCGTTTTAGACCCTGACTTAGTGGATTTTACATCTACATGTGAAAGGTGAAATAATAACAGGTAATAGAAAATGATATTAGAATATCTCCATATTTTTGGAGTAAGAACAGGAAAAAGAGCTAAACACGATGGAAAAAATAAATATCACCACAGTAACATTAAAAACTTCTGTTTGTTAAAGGCATTGTTAATCCACTGGGGAAAAGTAGTCATAGTACATACACTGCATCTAATAAAGAGCTTATGTCTGCAACGTGTGAACTCTGAGACTAACAGCAATGCTAATCAAACAACCCAGTGGGGTCACGGGCAGGAGACTTTCTCAGGCTCTTAAACAAAATGTGAATGATCCATAAACATATGAAAAGATGCCCAAATTCAGTAGACATGAGGGAAATGCGATCAATACCACAGTCAGAGCCCGGGATGTGCCTAACAGAATGGCTAAAACATGAAAGACTGAGAATCCCATGCTGTGGTGAGGACGGGATGTGGAATTCTCATACTCCTCTGGTAGGAATACAAATTGCACAACCACTTCGGAAAGCTGTTGAGCAGTGCTGATTAAAGCGGAGCACAAACGCACCCAGCAGTGACATGCCTGAACACACAGTCCCCGGAGGTACAGGTGCGTGTGCACCGAAAGGGGATGCGGGAGTGTTCAGAGCGGCGTCTCTTACGATGACTCTTAAATGTGGAAGCAGTTAAATCTGACAGGCGCATAGACGGAGACACAGCCACACAGCGATGACAACCACAGCTACACACCACCCTGGGGGCGAGCCTCACACGTGGAATGTTGAGTGGAAAGCCTGACAGAGAAGATGCTTTCTTGGGGCTCCATTTACTTCAGCTTTGGGACTGGGCAAACTGATCCGTGGCGTCAAAAGTCAGGGAGGGTGCGGAGGCAGCGGCACGTCCTGAGAAGGGGCTTCTGCAGTATGAAGACAGTGTTATCTCATGACCAGGGCAGTGCCCACACAGGTGTGATCACTTTGTGATAATTCTCCCGTTGTGTCCTTGTGACTTGTGCCTTTTTATGGACACAAACAGTACTTCAAAAGAAAGAGCATTTATATAGAAGTAATTACTCAGAGGAGCGGACCCCTTTCACCCACTTTATCCTCTATGGATAATTATTTTTTTACCCCCACCCGAAGATGTTTTTTTTCATTGTTTTTAGAGAGAGAGGGAGAGAGAGAGATATCAGCGTGAGAGAGAAACATCGATCAGTTGCCTCCTGTATACGCCCTGACTGGGGATCGAACCCGCATCCTAGGCATGTGCCTGACCATTAATTGAAAATGTGACCTTTCGGTCTACGGGACCACACTCCAGCCAGCTGAGCCACTGGCCTGGGCTGGATAGTCATTTTTTATTCCTTTCTTGTTGATCATTCCAGTAATCCTCCATATAAACACAAGCATGTTTATGTTTATTCCTCTCACCACTTCCTTCCATGAATTATCCCACTCACCACTCTACTTCCTGCTCCACTCTCTCTGCTGCTACTTGCCCCTATTTGCATATCTGAGGAGACTTCTCAAGTGATGCTGGGCAGGCTAAGAAGGTTCGTTTATATTGATAAACCATCTCTGACCCTAGAGTGGCTCCCTTTGCCACACTGATCAGCCCCACGATGGGATGGGGTGGAAACAGAGATTGTGACACCAATTGCACTGAGCAAGTCTCCTCTTTGGTGTCAGTCTTTTCATTTTGAGGGGCTACTTGTGCCCCTTCAAGATCTGCAACAGTGTGGCCAGCTGACCAACAGCACCCTCTGTCAGCCTCGTTGTCCAGGTGAGAGTTCCCATGGGGGCAGACTGTGCCATGGAGAGGAAACTTTTATATTAAGTGACCTCATCCTTCATTTAAAGGATAGCCAAGGATTACCAAACATTAAAAAAAAAAAAAGAAAGAAAGAAAAGAAAACTGTACCAAGTTGGAAAACAAAATCAGAGAACTGACTTCAGAAGAAACAGAGATAATTTAGAAAATGTAAAAGAACTTTTTAAAAAGTAATATTCCCAGAATGTTTGGGAAAATACACCCATAAACCCAGAACAGTTTTGCAAAGAAGAATTAGCAATAAAGAAAGAGTTTTTATAGAATTAAAGATGCGAAGGGTAATATAGAAAATTCAGCCCTGGCTGGTGTAGCTCAGTGGATTGAGCACTGGACTGCGAAGCAAAGGGTCCCTGGTTCGATTCCCCAGTCAGGGCATGTGTCTGGGTTGCGGGTCAGGTCCCCAGAAAGGGGGGCGCAGGAGAGGCAACCACACATTGATGTTTCTCTACCTCTCTTTCTCCCTCCTTTCCCCTCTAAAAAAATAAACAAATAAATATGAAATCTTAAAAAAAAAATTCAAAAGCTGAGATACGAAGTCAAGAGAATCCAAAAGGGCTAAAATCTGAGAGAAAAGTTAGGAGATACAGACAATTCAGGAGGTAAAATATGTATTTAACAAGATTTCCAGAAAAAAAAGAACAAAAGCAAAATATAATAAGAGGGGAGGATATAAGGAAAAAGATGAAGATCCTTTTTCAAACCTTCAGGCCACGAAGGCCCCACCAGCTGAGTGGCGTGAATGGGAAGCACGTGCAGCAGGCGCGCCTCCACGAGCAAGGCGGGCGTACAAAGGACGGGGGAGTTCCCCAAGCTTTGTTCTTTTCAATAACAGTCATCTCGAAATCCGCAGAATAAAACATACTTGAAGACAGAGATTTTCCCCTATTCCTGGGGAAAGACCATGTTTGGATCTCTGTGCTTACACAGACAAGCACACTTCTTCCCTCCTTCTCAGCCTTTCTCTTTCACGGCTCTCCCGTGGGGTCTCCCATGGGGTCTAGAGGCGGTGAGGCTAGGTCAGGGTTCCCCGAGCAGGGCCCCACGCTTTGCGGGCCGCTCAGACCCCCAGCTGCCACAGCAGAGGACCTACTTTGGCACCGACAGCTCTGTCTCCGCTTCTTTATCTTGCCCAGGGCCAAAGAGCAGGCCCCACTTTCCGGTTTGCTGTCTTGGGTGGGGTCTCAGCACCAGGCCTCCCACTCTGCCCTCCCTGACCCCGGGGCTTCTGAAGAAACCCAGTGACCAGGCTCCAACCAGCAGGGCTCAATCTTCCACCACAGGGCCCCCAACCTCCCCTGCTGCTCTCCCCACGACCCCACCCGCCACCAGGGCCACACAGCGTCACGGGATTGGCACAACACACTGCCATCTCACTGTCATCTGTGAGTTCAGCTGTCCCTTCAGAGGCACTTGACCGGGTGAGGAGGCTGGAGGGTCACTGTGCGTCTATGTCGGGAGGTGTGCCCCACCGCCACCGCCCCGCCATGCCCCTCCCTCCCTCTGGGAGCACCTGCCCCTCGGCCCTGGAGGAGGGAAATTCTGGCAGGAATGTGACTCAGAATCTTCTCAGCCAGGGCACAGTGTTAGTGGGCCCGAGGGCTCCACAGACCCTGTCGTCTGCAACTGCGTGCCCTCCATCCCCTTGGCCCACCCACCTGGTGTGACCAGCAGGGCAGTGTGGCCCTTGGCATTCATTGCCTGACTGGGCCCTGGAGGGGCTCTGAGGCCCACCCCCACTACAGCCCTCTTGTGCCCTGTGGGCCCAGCTGGGTCTTCCAGGTCCTGCAGCCAGGTGGGGAGGTGGGAGGTGGCGTGAAAGGGGGTGCCAGGTGGGGGGTACCAAGGTGGCAGAAAACCTGCCATGTGAGACCCAGGCATGGGGAGCTGATGGGCAGGACTGAGACCTGGCTGCCCGGGGCGGGATTCTCCTGAGCCGTGCCCCAGGGGCAGGTAACTCTGTGCTACCGTCCCGGTGGGGGCACTGGCAGCCGGAACCACCCATCGTCTCCTCCCAGGCTATGCTCCTGTCACCGGGATGTGCCACCCTGTCCGCAGCTGCACCCTGAACCACGAGGACGGCTTCTCCTCGGCGTTCGTTGTGGCCCATGAGACCGGCCATGTGTAAGTGGCCTCGGTGTCCTGGCTGTCTGAGGAAGGTTGCTGGGGAGGGGGCCCCACTTCTCTGAGCCCTAGAGGGACACATGCCACATGCAAAACACCAGAATGTGACAGATGGTCTTCCCAGTGCTGTGCAAGGCAAGGCCCACTTTGTATTGAGGAAACAGATCAAAGAATGGGCCCAGCGGGTGCTGGGGGCCTCCTGCGGATCACCCCACTTTACAGACACATAACCAAGCTCCCAGGGAGGCCGGCCCAGAGCAGAGAGCTGGAGGTGGGGTATGCATGCCCCGGGCACCACCCAAATCTCAGGCGGGAAGCGTCACGCCCCACAGGGAGCGTGCAGAGCCGGGCTACTCTGCCTCTGCCTCCCCTGTATTCTCGCGCCACCAGGCCTGCCTTGGGGACAGGGCGCTGAGGGGCACCACTGCCAGATGCCACCTCCCCAGGGCGCCCCTGGTTTTAAGACTCTGGCTTGTGGAAACCCGCTGCCCCTGGCTCAGGGCAGACCAGACAGCAAAGGCCCCGTCGGGCCCGTGGAGGGAGGTTGGGTGGGGCTGAGCTGACAGGCCCGCGCGGCAGCAGGAGAGGGCTCAGTGAGGCTGCCCTGGCTCCCTGTGCAGGCTGGGCATGGAGCATGACGGGCAGGGCAACCGCTGTGGCGACGAGGTCCGGCTGGGCAGCATCATGGCGCCCCTGGTGCAGGCGGCCTTCCACCGCTTCCACTGGTCCCGCTGCAGCCAGCAGGAGCTGAGCCGCTACCTGCAGTGAGTAGCACCCCCACCCCGCCCCCCATGCCCCCAAGGACAGCCTGGAGCCCTGGGCTTAGCTGTAGGAAGGTGCGCGCGTCCTGGTGTGCCTGGGCCCAGCGCAAGCCCCCACCCTGGCTCCCCCAGCTCGAGGCACAGGGGAGGGGAGAGGAGGAGAGCAGCGCAGGGCAGTGTGGGAGATCCCACTGCGGGGGTGCCTCTTTAATGGACCCCTGGGACCTGGGTTAACTGGGCCCTTGGGTAGTTTACACCAAGGAGCAGAAGTGCAGCAGGGAAACGGAGTCAGTGCAACCCTGAGCTGGGATGTGCAGACAGGCCCCCCGAGCCAGGTCAGAAGGGCCTCAGCTGCCCCACGGGCTGGATGGCCAGTCCGGCTGAAGGCAGCTCGCAGCGCCTGTGTCCCCTCACAGCTCCTATGACTGCCTGCGGGATGACCCCTTCGCCCACGACTGGCCGGCACTGCCCCAGCTCCCCGGGCTGCACTACTCCATGAACGAGCAGTGCCGCTTCGACTTCGGCCTGGGCTACATGATGTGCACTGCGGTGAGTGTCGGAACCGGCGCCCTGGGGCAGCACCTCCCCTCCGTGCCCAGCACAGATTGGCGCGCCCAGACTTGGTCCCGGGCAGGGGGCACACAGCTGACAAGGGCTGTGACCTAGGCATCAGCAAGGGATGGTGGGGGCCTGGTGAGGCCCTGTGCGGTCGGCAGGGTTCAGGAAGGCTTCCCTAGGAAGAGGCGAGGGGCGAGGCTGAGTGGGGGGACAGGGCGTTCCAGAGGCAGGAATCCCACGTGCAGAGGCCTAGAGGTGTGGGCTCATCACATGCAGAGGGGCACCCAGTCCCTAGGGCCGAGGGCCAGGACAGAGCCATCAGCACCCTCAAAACCGAGTGGATGGGCTGGCCGCAGCCCACCGGGTGTGAGGCAGTATGGCGAGAGCGTTAGTACTGTTAGCACCTGGCTCAGCGCTCACCTCCCCTGCATGGAGGAGGTTAGCAGAGTGTCCCTGTTTTACAGGTGAGGAGTTGGGGGCCCCGAGAGGTGAAGTAAAGTACATGAGGCCACACAGCGAGCAGGGGGTGGGTCTGGGTCCCAAGGCTGTCTAACCTGCTGCATGAAGGCCTGAGGAACGTGGCGGGCACTGAGGAACGTGGCGGGCACTGGGGAGCCCTGGAAAAGTTTGAAGAGGGGAGTGGCGCAGCCAGGTCCGGAGCCTCAGCGGCATCCCTCAGGGGTGCCCTGAAGGAAGGGCTCTCAGGGTAGGAAGCAGAAAGGTCAGCAAAGAGCTACCTGTGAGGTCCAGAGGACAGAGGACAGAGGAGCAGGTGCAGGGCCTGTTGGAGCAGAGCGGAGGGCTTCCGGAGACGCTTCAGAGGTGGAGTCCGTAGCTTGGGGTCAGAGGCTGCCCTTAGGGCTCTGTAGTGACAGCCCCTGGGCCAGAGCGATGCCCGCCCAGCCCTCATGCCAGGCCCACTGGCTCCCAGCTGTCTGTCCAGGCCCCACAGGGGGTGCAGCCTTCAAGGGTGGGGCCTGGGGAGGCCCCGTAGCTGACAGGGACTTGGATCAGCGGCTGTACACCTGAGATTCTCCTAGCCTCAGAATCACAGGGAGCTCAGGGCACCCACGGGCCACACAGGCCTGTGCAGGGCAGCCAAGCCGCGCCTGGCTGCACGGCTGTCCAAGAGGACCCTGGGGAACAGGGTTCCCAGTGGGAAGCACCCTGACCAGTGGCTGGTGTTCTCTTTCAGTTCCGGACCTTCGACCCCTGCAAGCAGCTGTGGTGCAGCCACCCTGACAATCCCTACTTTTGCAAGACCAAGAAGGGGCCCCCCCTGGATGGGACCATATGTGCTCCTGGCAAGGTGAGTCCAGGCATAGGGCGGGCCCCAACGCACACTCAGATCTCCAGGGACAGTCCCCTCAGATCCCGGGGCAGGGGGCTTCCCCTACCTCCTTTCTGATAACGGCCCTCTCCGTGCCTCACTCCCCAGCTTGCACCCTCGTGCTCCCCGCTCGCTCTGTTCTGCCGGAGCAAACCCGACGTGTCAGAGCTCCTTGCTCTGCTTCAGTCCCTGCCGAGGGAACCCTCCCACCGCTGAGGAGCAGTTTTGGGGTTCCAGCAGTCTCCAGTCTCTCCTGTACTCTGTGGGAGACTGGCTCATGTCACCTTGAGGCCAGCATTGGGGTCTGGTGGCTGCTGGGTCCCCAGGCCCAGCATCAGGCTTCACCTGTCTGTCACCGAGACCTCTGTGTTTGTCCCCTACTGAGCAGACTTGCCCCTCAAAATCAGTCTGTAATTTCTCACCGCCAGCGGCCATCTGCCCAGGCCCACTTCCCACCTCCAGAAAGTCAGCAGAAAAACCCTCCCAGTACTTCCTCTCCTGACTCCAGGCCTGATTCTCATTGGTTCCGATGGAAGCTCACACTCACACCTTGGCCAATCACTTGCTAGGGGTCTGGCTTACGCAGATGAGCCCCAGCAGAGGCCCCAGCCTGCCAGGGCTCAGCCCGCTGAAGCTGCCCTTACCTAAACCTGCCCCGCGGGGGAGGGGTGGGGACTCCAGCCCAGGCCTAGAAAGTCCCCAGGTAGGATGGCCTGGGGTTCCTCCAGGTGGGTCTTAAATTCTGCTCAGTTTTATTTTGTCCATGGTGTAGTTTCTTAAAGCTACAGATCCCCAATCCCAGCCCTGGGGAGGACCCGCATCCCCAGGTTTTGATTTGCAGTGAGGATCGGGAATTGTTTCTGTCACGTTTCAAATTATGGTGAAGTCCAAGTAACGTAAAATGTACTATTTTAACCACTTTAAAGTGCACAGTACAGTGGTGTTTACTTAACAGCACCACCGTACGGCTCACGAGCTTCTTGTTGCCCCAAAAGGCAACCCCATTAAGCCGTGACTCTTGGCTCCCTTCTTCTCTCCAGCCCCTGGTGACCGCTAAGACACTCGGAGTCTCTATGGATTCGCCCATTCTGGAATTTCATGTAACTCAGATCACATAATACATTGGCATTGCGTGTCTGGCTTCTCTCACTCGGCAACATGTTTTCAGGGTCCGTCCGCGCCGTGGCCTGTGTCTCAGGGCTTTGGACCTTCTGTGGCCGAATAATAGTCCCATCATCTGGTGCTGATCCATTTGTCCCTCAGTGGCAGTTGGGCTGTCTCCGCCTTTTGGTATTTGTGACTGGGCTGCTGTGAACAGCATGAGCAGGTTTTGTTTGAAGACCCGGGAGTTGATATTTTTAAGAGCTGCCCAGGTGATTGGGCTGTGCCCCCAAGCTTAACGAACAGCTAGAAGTTGGAGGCGGGACGTTTGGCAGTAAAACCCCAGGAACCTGGTAATACCAATACTAACCACGCAGCCTACCTCCCCACAGGAGCTCGGAGGAGGGCACAGGGCCCCAAAGCATTTGCCAACGTAACCCCAGCGGGCACTCAGGATGAGACGGCTCAGCATGGCCTCCTACCCCAGGCCACCCCTCCCACACACAGTGGGCAGAGGGACGGTGGTCGGAGCGGGAGGCAGGCCCTGCTCGCCCGCTCGGGAGTGTGGCTGGCCCCCACCCACAGGCCTGGCCACCCCGAGAAGGTGGGTCAGAGGGCACCCGCATCCCCAGCCGATGGGCCCCTCCTCCTGGGGTGCGGGGGGGCCTGGTGAGGAAGATGGGCAGATGCGGCCCAAGAGCCCCTTCCTCACAGAAACCACTGGCCCAGCCACGGCCCTCCACTCCTTTTGGTGGTAGGGCCCTTTGTCAGTTTAGCCCAGCAAATAAAATCACCATTTTTGTATTAAAAAAACAAAAAGCAGAGCTGTGCCGATTGAGCTGGGGCTCAGGTCAGCCTGCCGTGGTGGTCCACAAGAGCACAGGCTGGAAACCCCTAAACCAAGGACTCTCAGTGTGCGGAGTGGGATGCAGGGGCAAAGAGGGGGTGCGCCTCCTGGGGGCCCATCCGCATCCTGCACCTGAGTGCTTTTTTAAGTGTCACCACCTTAATGATTATCGTAGTGTAACTTTGTATTTGGAAGTTAGTCATCCCTTCTTCCCCGTTCGCTGCAAGGACAGCCACAGAGGCTAGGGGAAGGGGGGGCCAGGTCGGAGAGATAGCAGATCAACTCAGGCTGCGCTGAGCTCACGTGTCCCTCTCCATCCCTCTTTGTCCCCCCTTCCCTTGGGCCCCTCAGCAGGGGCCCGCACGCTCAGGCTCTGGTCACAGCCTGGGATCCTCATTGTCCACACCCCCCAAGTGGCCACCCCAAGCACACTGTCCCTCCCAGCCTGCACTGCCACATAAATCCCTGCGCACGCACAGAGCGTGCGTTCACCGTTTCCAGGAGACGGAAGGCTCTGTGTCTGTTCTCTGTACATGGAGAGGGCATGCAGGGAAGCGGAGCGATCAGACTGGCCCTGTCGTCC